>JAJIYU010014921.1:0-12977 GCA_030144865.1 Tinospora cordifolia
TATATATATATATATATATAAAATTTAAATGTAAATAATAGGTATTTAAAAAAATATATATTTTATAAATGAAATATTATGATTTGTGTATTTAATGAATTGATGTGATTGTGGGACCCATACAGTACAGTCTAATAAATATGTAGCATTGTAGGTGAGAGTTTAATGAGTAAGAGTTTAATGAATGGATGATGTGAATGATAAAAGTGATGAGGTGGATGGTTTATTGAGCCAATGCATTGCAGATACCCTTACTTAGGTCGAGTTGGTTTAATCAAGGATGAGTTGACAATTGATGATACTTTAAAAAAGATTTGTAAATGGTATTGAGTCATGTTGAGTAGAGAGGGTTAGGGATGAACTCACGAAACAATGAACCATGAATTTTAAGACACTTATCATCAACTCAACTAGGAGGTTGGAAACCTATGGGTTGACTTGTCCAACGGAGCCAAGTCAAGCTCATGATCAGATTGTAGGACCATAATTTCTCTTATGATTTTAGCCTACAAACTCAGGTACTGTCTACATAAGGAAGATATGGATGAACCTATAAGTTTCTCAGAAAGGTAGGAGTCTTATTTATCAAGAATCACGCTATAATGGAAGGTTTTTTAAATTGGTGTACCAATTATATTGGAAACTACATTACCCTCAACACTTATAAATATCCTAAATATTGCAAACCTAATCATCTTAACACTTTGGATCTCCATTGTATTCTATAGAAAGTATTTATATCAATAAAGAGGGTTTATTGATATTAATAAGGTATTTGTATTCTTTGCTTTTTCCTTCAAATTTAGTGTTTATTCTCATCAATGCTTTTATTTTTCTTGTTTTATTGACTGTTTGTCAATTTTTGCACCAAAAGTTAGCATTGTTTGCGAGGAAGACAACAATACAAGTGTTCCTATTTCAAGATTAATGGCAAAATGAGCTTCAACACCATTATGCATTTGTTATTAAGAACTAGTAGTTTTGTGTAACCCCCCGCCTCAGCGCCTCCCTGTCTTTGGGCCCACACATTTCAGAGAACCTAATTACCATACTACCCTCAAGTCTTGCAATAATAGATTGGCCACCCGAGAGGTGGTGGTGTCGCATTATTGCTTTTCTCTTTTTCTCTTTTATTGTCCCAACTCTATGAGACTTAATAAGTAACATTAATTCATAACACATATTTGGAAATCATTTAGTAAAATAAATGTATATCATTCATTAAAAAATAAATCATGTCATGAGGTACAAATCTCTCAATTTATTACATGGAATTTAAACTTGAAAACCTAATGAAAACATTAGGGCTAACATGCCTAATTTAAACATTTTATAAATATTAAGATTTAACTTGACTATGTAACTTCCATTTAGAAATTTCCTGAAAGATAAAAAAGAAGGGTGAGCTTAAGATCTTTTTGGATCATTCCAAATATTTAACTTATTACTTTAATACAAATAACTCATACATAACATACACTTTAAAAGATTAAGTGATTCAAACAGTTGTTTGTTTACAATTGATATTAAGATTGAAGGAAATACGCTTCAGTGTTCCATATTTAGGGAATGAGGTCAAATTTGCACCTTCGAACGTATTATTAATTAAGTGAGGCTAAATCCGAATCCTTAGTTCACATTCTGAAAATACTTGTTTGGAACACTAATGACGAAAATTCGTCATCGTGTTGGAACGTGGTTGATAATCTTCTTTGATCTCTCCTTATTATCAAATAACATTAATAACAAGGTAAATTCAAGAATAAGTATGTAAGCATGGTATTGAGCATGTTAACAAGGCATTCAATGATCATAACATCCCATAGATTACTCATGTGTAAATATGGTGAGGCATGCATTTTTCATGGTATATTTCTAAACTAAGTATGCATATAACATTCAATCAAACATGTGGATTCATCATATATTTCTACACTATCAAAACATATATTTATAGAACTAGGCTGAATCCTTTGATTCCAAACTCCTTGGAACCTTTGTTGAACCTTTAAATCTCATTGGTTTCTCAACACGCCTTCTAGCACAAAATTTGTGCAAAACTATGTTTGTCCACCTTCTTACTATTTTAATTGTTGTCTAGAACAACCAAAGAATGAAAAAGATGTCAAAAGGGAAGCAAGGAGAGCAAGAAGAGAATTATGTTGTTCTTGTTGGGATGAAGAGAATGGTGCCCATGCATGGGTTTTTATAGAGTTCTAATGAACAGGTTTTACGTTTCTTTGCAGGAACCTTTCCAATTTTTTTTTCCTTTCTATTTTATTTGTTTCTTAGGCACAATAATTAGTAAGTAAAAGTTTTAGAAGTTGTTCATGCATTAGAAACTTCTTATAGTCACTTTGAAAACTTTCTAAAATCTTTTTTGCTTTAAATTCTCCATCTTTAATACTATTGATGCATTTGTTGTCAAAAGAATTAATGGTTTCACCTTAAATTCTCCATCTGCATCATGGACGACTACTTGTAAGGAAAAAGAACTCTGCTTAAAAGTTAGCAAGGATCAATGTTTGAAAAAAAAAAACAATGGGGAGAACTCACATACGATGATGGAATAGCAAAAAAAATTATAAGTTGTGCTTCATGCTCTTCTCCATCAAGAGCAATTACCTTAATTGCAGCAGGATGTAGCAGCAAAGGATGGTTGTGAGCCTCCCAAAACTTCGAGTGCTTGCCTAAAATTGGGGCAAGTTGATTTGGTGCAATTTGGACATGCAACTTGAAGGAGCTTCATTTGGATGACTGGTATAACACATTGAATGAGAAGAGTAGATGGAGTGTAATGGAATCGTCAGTTTTCCAACCTAGCCATTCTTGAAAACCAAGGCTAATGAAATCAAAGACAAGTCATTCTTGACGCCATAGATAGTTATGGAGAAGACCAAATGTTCGTAATTGTTCTTACCAGAATGGTCTTCCAAACCCTTCTTAACCTCATCCAACTCATCCTCAAGTTGAGTAAACTAGATTTCCAACTCCTTTCACATAGGAAATTGAAAATAGAGCCCCTCCAAGGATGTAAAGACATATAATGAGAAAGTTTATAAGGAAACTATTGACCTAAGGGAGGACATCGAAATTTATCATGCATAAATGTTATTCAAGAATTACGATAACACGACCATGTGCAAGTGGTTTCAGATCACCTTGGCCAAACTTGTTTGAAAGTGGAATTAGAACTTGAACCTAGGATCCATCTCTTCCTTCCAAACACTAGCATAGAAACTTATGAAGCAATCCTAAAAATTCTTTAAGTCCACAATACCTGTTTAGATTAAGGTGTGCATAAAAAACATAGATTTTCAACATTGATCCGAGTCAGCTTGCAAACTAAGCACGACCACGTCCTCATCCACCTCAGCTTACCCTTTGGCTACGTCAACTAACTCGACAACCACCCTTTTCTAGCCTTCTTTTAGTCTACCATGTGAATGTTTAAAAGTTTCTAGATCCACTGTTAGTTGCATAGCAAACTAACTATATTATAGGTATTTTATTTATAATTTGCATGAGTTTAATAGGAAATTAATTGTATTTGTTTTTATTTAGTTACATATACATTTAGAGCATTATTGCATGATTAGTTGCATATTAACATGATGTAATGTTATTTCTAGCATTTTTTTTATATGAATATAATGTACGGGAAAGGTTTTGAGTGTCTGTGCAGGTTTAGAATGAACTGGAATAGCAAATAACAGCTCAAGAGAAGTAAAAAATGGTTGAATATATAGAGGATCAAGTTTTTACAATGGTCATTATTTCAATGACCTAGGTAATCAAAGGAGAAGCCAAATGCAGGAAAATTTGTCATATTGGTTACTGCGGTAATCAACATAAGCCACGGTAACTAGAACCTGCATATTGTGAAGAAAATGATGACCGTCCAATGCCTACAGTTCACAGAATGCCAAAAATTTGTGCTTTCAACAAGGGACGAGGATTACCGCGGTCATTGATCCTGGTAATGCCATTAAGTTGTGTATTTCTAATTTTATTTAGGGTTTTTTTAAGTGTTTTATTATAAATAGGAAAGTAGATTAGGGTTTAAACATTCTGGACTTCGAAAGTTAGTTGATTTTGACGGTTGAATAGATACAAAGTAGAAGAACAACAAAGGATTGAAGATCAAGGATTAAGTTTTGAGTATGTTACCTTGTATTCATTATGTTTTGATGTTTGAACTTAATACAATGTCAGGCTAGTTAATCTCTTAGTCTAGGATGTAAATTTTTTATGTAGGATCCTGAGATTTCATATTCCAATTAATTGATTTTGATGCATTGTTTTATATTTTGTGTATTTAATGCTTAATGTTTACTTACCATGAACATTATGATCTCAAACTATTAAACTAACTCGAAAGAGAGGTTTAACAGTTAGACTATCATAATATAGACCTAGATTAGTTGATTGACCAAAAGGTTGTCGACTGTTTATGGGGTTGCACGTGATTACTGTTCACAAGGCATTAAGTTGTTAACTGTGCACCTCAGAAGAGGGTATTAGGAAAGAAGATTGATAGGTGTTGGGGTGCCTCAGGAGAAGGCTTTGATGATAAGTGTTAGAACCAACAATAATAGGAGTTTAGTTAATTGGAATAGAAATTGAAGGTGAGAACAAAAAAAATTTACTATCCTAGATAATCATTCAATATAGTTTTTAAAACAGATTTTTATTGCTTTCAATAGTTTTTAATTCTAATTTCGATTCAAACAAATCAAACTCTGTTACGAGCCTTAATAAAGTGAATGCTAACATTAGATTGGGATTTGAGAGAGTTGGCTAAATTCTGTTCCTTGAGGACAATACCCGGTCTTTATAAGTTGTTACTATTACGATCTCGTACACTTCTAGGATTGCCAACATCCACTTTCCCTTTGATAAAGTGAATGCTAACATTAGATTGGGATTTGAGAGAGTTGGCTAAATTCTGTTCCTTGAGGACAATACCCGGTCTTTATAAGTTGTTACTATTACGATCTCGTACACTTCTAGGATTGCCAACATCCACTTTCCCTTTGAAATAGTGCCCAAATACCAAATTTATGTCAATCTACCTTGCTCATATTCCTTGCTGCATATGTTTTCCATTTTCATTGATGCTTTAAACTCTCCAATAGCTTGGAGCCTAATCACCTTCAGCTCGAGCTCCAAGAAGGCCACATGCTCCTTAGACTTCTTAAGCTCAACAATAGTTGACACTAGGTTAGAGTCAAATTTCACCAACTCCTTTACATAGGACAATTCATTTGTCATCTTTTTGTGCTTGGTCAGATAGGTGCTCACAAAGTTTTCATGCTTGTGGTAGGTCATGAAGGTCTGATATGGTGAGCAAGGATAAACCACTTCTATGATGAGAAACATTGGTGGAAAAAGTGGTATTTGCTCATTGCCATTTTGATGCAAAAATTAATGAGCTAAATGAGAAGCATGAACTCTTCAACATGCTCATGAACAACCCAATCAACTTGGGGAGCATTATTCCATTGATCAAAGCACTCTTCCAACTCAAAACCTAGCCTATACCCTATCCTATTAACTTACCATCCTTTGCTCTTGAAAAGAGGCAAAGAGAATGGAAAGTTGCATTCTTTGAAGTCTGAAAATTTAAGAGAGAAGGGTGAACACGAAAGAAACTTCTTGTGTGGCTAAGATGCTTGAAGAAAAACAAACCAAGACCCCATTACAGGTATGTTCCAACACCATTCACACCTATTCTTACTTATATCAAAATAGAACAAATTATGAACACTTAGTTCATGATAGAAATTTAACTATCCACCAACTTTGGAGACATTTCATGCAAGCCACAAGCCACACATTGTTGAGACCCAAACACCATTACATTGTTGCTTTTGCCATTATCACAACACCCCAAGAATGGCATAAATCTGTTGACTACAGGTCAACAACCTAACTTCTAAAGTTAAGTGGTTGTACGCTTAAAATCTAGGACACAAAGACTTAGTGACTTGCTCACTTTGGGATTGATTTCGAAATTGATAACAGGTGCGTTAGACCATAACCCTTATACTCTTGGGAAGGGCATAGAAACGCCTTTAAAATGCTACTGAAATGACATTAAACAATAAACTAAAATGTGAGAACCAAATGTTTAAAGATAGGCGGTTCACATAAAATGAAGATTACTGTCAAACTTATATCTAGTTATGAAATACAAATTATTTGACCTCAAATCATTGGGATGACCAAAACATTGTAGTATCATAAAGCATTGGAAGGTGAACAAAAGGAGACTTGAAACATGCAAGACGAACACCAAAGAGGTCTTGATTATGTGTTCGAAAGAATTGAGCAACACATTGCACAATGTTTTCCAAAATAATGGATTTTGAAAGATGTTTGATTTTACACATTTGTAGTGCCCAACCTTGGGGATTCGCTAGCATATTCTAGAGCACTACATGGGTCCAATTATGCATGCGAACACACCAACTTAGAATTTAATTCTAACACAAAGTTTGTACACTGAAAACTGCCATTTTATGCGTGTAGGTGCCAATGCAAGAAAGTTGGTTGGAGGAGTGACCTAACAATAGCTAATTTTTTTGAATATTGATGTGGGTAATAGATAATTGTTTTTTGGTTAAACATGCATGTATTTACATTGATTATGAAAGAGCCATATGTAGTTACTTGGCATACCTGATTGCATATCTATATGAATGAATGCCATATTTAGTTGTGACTGTGACATGTATCATATTGTTGATGTGGATGTTATGATTAAAATATGAATATTGTGTTTATGTTATTATTTAGAATATGCATGCCATGATAAATACTATGATAAAGTGTTGACATATGCATTGATTGTGACGACCCATGTTTTTAACATCGGATTGACGGATCCGACTTATATGTACTCCATGTATTTTCTGAATATTTTAATGAGAAAATACAAATTTTTTCCCAATTTTTCCCAATTCCAAATCAATTATTAAAGGAAATGAAAATAATTTGAGAAAATGAAATTTTAAGGAGAAAACATATGAAAATATTAGAAAAATATGTTTTCTTGAGAAAAATAATTTATAGGATTGATCTATGAATTTTTGGAACAACTATTGAATTTTTTAGAATGATAAATAGAATTTTTGGAAGAAAAAAATATGATTTTTGAGAAATTATTCAATTTTTGAATGATATAATTGAATAAATGAAGAAATGGTGTAGAATAGTGGCATATTGGTGAAAAACAATGAATTAGACAATTTTTAATAATTTAGAAAAAATGTGAAATTTTAGTATATAATACATATATATATATATGGGTATATGTAGGTAATAAAAGAAAAAGGAAAACAAAAAATAAATTAAAAAAATAAAAAATCAGCCGCACGGGCCGGACGGTCCGTGCGGGCCAAAATCTGGCTCTGGCCTTGGTCCCGAGCCAGACGGACACGTGGCCCGTCCTGATGCGCCAGGGAGCGCGGGCTCGATCTTGCGCCCGAACCGGCCCAGCTGCATGGGCCGGCCCATGCGCCCAAATAGGCTCCCCCCCCCTTTGTTTTTGTCCTCTTGTGCGTGAAATATTTGATTTTTGGTCGATTTTTGTACAATTTCCAACATATTTTCTAGCAAAAACCATGAGAACTCATGGTTTATAATCCATGGTTTTGCCATCACTTCATAGCCTCTATTTTGGCCAATGAAGGCTGCCAACTGAGCATCCAACATGTGAGGTTGAGTGCCACTTGGAAGCCACATATCACCCACACCTTTGCCAAGCAAGCACCCCCATGCAACAAAATGGCTTCCTTAAGCTCAACGTCCAGAAATTTCAGATTTCTGTAGCCAACTTTCCCAACTGAGATCTTCTTCAATTCTCAACCAAATCTAGTAAACTATAGCTTGATTTGAAGCTTGTACCACCACCTACAAAGTTCCACAAGTGGTTGGCCCAGTCTTTGAGCCGTCTGAAGCAAAGATCATCAAGAAGAGGGCTTTCCACACTGTTTAAACCCAGAAAAACCAAAAAATGTGTGCTGGAACCACCTTTGAAGCCTTGGACCTTGACCATTTTCAGTTCCTTTTTGAAGGTAAAACGGTTCATTCCCCTCATTTTCGTATGTACTTTCACCTCCAAGAGCTAGAGAACGAGAAATAGGGCCTTGTACATGATTTTAGAACCCTTGAAGTTGATTACTTACTCACTGTCACAACTGTGAAACAGAGACAGTTAGAGCAACCTTGGTAAAGCTTACTCTTGAACCACTCTAGGCACGTCCCTAAGGTAAAAATCCATCATTCTACTCCTTATCATGAGTATTCAAGTGTCCAAGTGGTAGAAACTAGAGACTGAAATGTTTAATGTGTTTTATAAGTCATTGTCGCTAACTGTTAGACATACTGTTGCAACAGTGCCGACAGAAACAGTTTGAAACCAGAATAAGAGCTATACTCGGGACACCTAAAGGCACCCTTTTCGGGCTGGAACCAGAGGCATTGTAGAGGTTCCATAAAGGTATAAAGACTTGACCTTGAACTCTTGTGGATGTGTTTTGTTATACTTGCAAATATGCCATGATTGTAGGGTGCTAGAATAGATTTCTTGAGTTCTTTAGAATATAGCAAAATATCTATGGAATGATGGACATGCTTTTGATGTTTCATGTTACTGATTCAAAGTGTTTGTGATTAATTGATGTGTTATGACTTGTAAACTATAAGTAGACACAAGAAACAACCCATAGAATTGTGATCTAATGAAGGAAAGGAACACTAGAAAGATAGTGAAATCTATGAATCCAGAAATTTCCTGCAATCTGGCCAAAATTTCTGAGATAAAATTTACTGACCAAACCTAGGTAGATTGAGCTGAAATTTGGTAGAAGATCCTTAGACATGTCTAGAAGTTTCCTACCAAATTTTAGGACATTCTGATGTGTGTAGCTAGGTCAATTACGGCAAGCAGTCAGTGCCTGTCACAGGATATACGGGATTTGTGCAGTTTCTGTTATCATGCTTAGAAACCCTAGTAAATAAGGTCCAAAAATTGTGATTTAAAATTCTAGGAAAAATTTAGGAAGTGTAGAACAGTTTTGCCAAGTTTGGCATAAATCCAATGGACGGATTGCCCGCAGAAAAATCGGAAAAATGGTTGCTCAGATAGAGCCATAGGCTAAAGTTATGCCTAAGTGATGAGAATTGGGAATACTGACCCTTTTTGGCCCAATTGACCCCATGAAGACCAGAATTGACCTTGTGTGACTCTGTTGACCAGCTAGGTCAGCAAATGATAAGGTAACTAGGGTTGACCAAGATTGACCGAGGTCAATCAAATTGACTTAGTAACTAAGGCAAGGTGAACGGACATTGGGAACTATCCTTGACTTGGTCAAGTAATTGATTAACCAATGATATAGAATTAGAGTGAGTCAAGTCCCATATTAATGTTAAGAAGTTGCATCAATTTCGCAGGACCCAGTGCTAGTGTTTTCTAACTCATTCCTTAGAGCTTGTTATTCTGTGCATTGTGAAAATGAGATTACATATTGTGATGAATCTGCATTCTTTTAAATGGGTTTTAAATGAAAAGTGCACCGAGTCTCGAGGTCCGAGAGTATAGGCTAAGGACGAGTTGTGTCGGTCTCTCATACGACTCCGAGAGGTGACCACCTAGCACAGAGTGCCCGCCCAGGGGGTTTTGTGGGCCTACGATGATGATAACGACAACAAGACCTAATCAGGTCATCACTATAAGGCAACGACAATAAGTCCTGGTTGGTCATTATGTAATACCTGAAATTTTAGTGACATAATAACCGAAACTTGAGTTTAAAACACATATACGTATATATTTATATATAAATACATATATATAAATTTGTCATTGGTATGCAATTAATCAGTTAGCATAGAAGTATAAAGGAATATACATTGATTAATATTAGATATATAGAATTATTGGGTAAATATATGCTTCTCTATTTGAATAAGAAAATAATATTTTTAGTATGATATTAATATAGAAAAGTATGTGTATAAAATATTAATCAGATGCACTCATGAAAATAATATTTCGTTTAGTATGATGGTAATATACATAGAGAAGTAATATGTAAAGGAAATGTATTCATGAATGAAATATCTCATTTGGTGAAATGTTAAAGTGGGCATATGTAGGAAGTGATAATCTCACATTGGAAAGATAGAGACACTATTTGGAAGAGGGCCCTATGTAAACCCCCTTACTCCACCCATTTCATTCATCTCAAAGATAAGAGTTGAAAATTCCTCTTGCTTTCTCTCTTTGCCTCCTTTTTGGCAACCTTAGTTCTAGTTCTTCTTTGCTTAAGCTATTCTAAATAGTTCGCGAAGTAGTAGCCATGAAGTGCTACAAATAATTTCGAAAGCGATCTCGAGGTGAGTTACTTTCCTTTCTTTTAATTTATTATTTTGACTTAGATGATGCTTGCTTGTTTGGTTAGCTTGATTTTTTTTTTTGCTTTTATTCTTGTTCTTTGCATTTATGTCATTCAATTATCATGTTGCATGACCAAGAGAGTACGCTTTGTAGTTGCGTCTTGTACGATCTTCTACATCAGAAATCATTTTTTTTTGTTTGAGAGAGTATGCTCTGTAGTTGCATCTCGTACGATCTTCTACATCAGAAATCGAAAATCTGTACTTCTTTTGATTTATCATGTTATATTGTTGATATGTTTAATTACTGTGAAAATATTTATTGGCTAAGCTCTTACACACAAAAATCAGATTAAATGAGATTTCAACCACGTACCGGTACGGGAGACTTTCTGTGTTCCATGTAGAATTGGAACTGGCTGTCAATACTGACACCAGCATGGAACGAATTTCAAAAATGATCCCACTGGAAATGGGTTTGAGTTTCAGAATTGATCTCTCTCCCTAGATCTGGAGCACAGAGGGTATTCCCGTTCGGTCTAAATTACAACTGCATTAATATATTGGTTGAATCGAATTAATCTCTAAAAGTGTTTGATCTGCTTGCATTGTCTGGTTGGAATAATGGATTAAATAGATGGAATAATTCACTGGGTTTTTTAGCTCATCCCCCTATTTTTCACAATAGGAAATTAATCAGCTTGCGAGGAGATTTACCCATTGAAAGTTTTTATTTATTTCAATGTAGGGCACATCGGTCCAAGTGAAATCATGTATTTTAGTTTTGAATTTATTTTTCGCTGTAATAGATTGTTGTACTCGGAGTTTTCAAATGAATAAATGAAGAATTTTATTTACCATGATGTCATTTGGTACATAGACTTGTACACAGGAACCCTAATGCATTTGGGTCTACGAAGAGGAAAATGTAGCACGGGCTCGTCTCCCGGGCATCCCGAGATTTTTGATCAAAGAAAGTTGAACCGTCAGATGACGTGGAAGATGAGACTTGGGAGGCGGGGTGTTACACGTTACGATGATGGCAATGGCAATAAGACCTAATCGAAGTCGACACGATGCACCTAACTATCTGCAACCCGCTCGAGTGATTTTTAATCGCCTCGGAGAGCTTGCGAGCCTCGGCGAATGTTTTCATTATTTAAGTATTTTTGAATGAAGGTGCACAACTGCATTATGAATTTAAATTGTATTTACTGTTGCATTCACTTGCATAATGCTATTGCTCATGCATCCATGACAGATGTTTTAATTGTGGAATACTTGTTTTAAGTTTGAATTAGAATGCATTACTCACTGAGCCGTCGTTGACAATTAGACTCACTACTCTAACTTTTTAGGTTCTTCAGCAGCGGACAAGGGCAAGGGAATAGTTATCGCATAGAGCCACACTCTCTTACTCTTATTGGTAGGTTTCCTTCGTATTTCTTTTTGTTTTGTGTTTTGAGAGGTAGAACCATGTATAGGAGTGAGGAAAACTTGTATATAATGGATAGTCACTCTCATTGCTACACATGTTATAATGACCATTTTGGATAAATATCATGTTTTATTGGTGTTCGTGTATTAAATTTCTTCTGCATTCCTTATGATTACTCTGAAAGTGTGTGATGTCGTGTTGCATGTTGAGGCTTAACAGTGTCTTGGCAAGCTCGGCCTGCGGGTGGGTTTGTTGGGACACTGCGCCAGTCGGTTTGTCTTTCATCCTTGGGAAGGGGTCTCGACATTGATGATCATATATGCATAAGGATTAAATACATAATGACATGTGAACACTTGCGTGCGTAGCATGCAGATGAAATATAAACATATGATCTAGATGATACGATCGTGATGTTAAATGAATGCATATGAATAATTTTGAGTTATCATGCAATCTAATATCGTTAACCAAACATAAACACAAGCAAGATAATAATAAACTTTCTGGAACGATCGACTTTCGTGGTCATTGTTAGTCCACCGATGGTATTGTGATATTTCTCTATAAAAAAAAATCCTCTCCTATGTGGCTTTGGTCCATGGGTTGAGATGTTCTTAAAAACCCATCTCCTGCATGACCTTGGTTTTGGTGTTGCAATAATTTTGAAAACCTCATCTGTGTGATCTTGGTTCAAGGCCTAATACGAATAAATCATGGTCGACTTTCGGATACCATGGGGATGGAGAGCTACATGCACGATGCCATAGTTGATAGAATTTATCCATATGATTGTCGTAGTCCATGAGCTATCTTAGGACTTGCCAATCATGCTAATGGTTGATTGAAAACTAAATTATTGTTTAAAACAACTAATGCTTGCAATTTTTGCATAATCTATGTTTGCATGTGTCTATTTGTTATGCAAATAGATCCACTAGACTTGTAGAGCTCATTCCATCTTCTTTTTATATGTAGGTACCCTTGACTAGGTTTACGATCCAATCCCTTATCATACTTGTCTCTCTCTCTCTCTCTCTCTCTCTCTCTCTCTCTCTCTATTATGTCAATTTTTGTCCCATGTGGAATGAGTTTCAATATTTTGTTATTTTGGAAAGTTGTACTTTGAAAT
>JAJIYU010014922.1:0-12965 GCA_030144865.1 Tinospora cordifolia
CTTTTGGAACATGATAACATGTAATGTATCGTTTACTTTTGCACTTAAATTAAATGGATGTTTAAATTACTCTGATGTGGCATGGATGTCGAGGTTGGACAAGCTTAACGGTGGCTTTGAAGACTCGACTCGATGAGTCAGTTCGTTGAGTCGCCGTGCCGGTCGGGTCGCCCTTTGGCCTAGGGAAGGGGTCTCGACAGAGCTGGCCCTCTCATTATCTGGGCGCCGTTGGAGATGCCCCAAGATGAGCATCCACGTTTCCTGATAACTCTCTTCTATCTTAGTTTTTGCCAAATTTCTCGTCTCTTCTTCTCCTCACACATGAAAGTTTTTAAACCATGAAACTATTTTATTTTCAATGTCCACTAATAACAATAATACTTTTCCCAAATTTTTTTTTAGAAAAATTGTATCAACAAAATTCAATCCTTTCATTGATATAGCCCTGGAAACTGGAGCTGGCCATTCTTAATCAAACCCCCAATTGATTAGGGTAAGTTGGTAACCCACATAAGCTTGATACGACCCATTCTTAAAAGTCACAACCATCTTAAATCGATTGATTAGCCATTATTTTTTTTGCAGTATTTCTTGATTGAGTTGAGTTGACAAAATTTAGGTTGTGTTACTTGGTGAAAAAATTAAATTTGTTTAAAATATTATGATTTTCTTAAGAAAATCATTTTTTTAAAATCTTTTTTGTATTTGATTGATAAAAAAGTGAGAAAAAATTTTAAAATATTTTCTTAGCTCAACAAATTTTCTCAGCATTGAGGGTAAGAAAATAATTTTTTTTATATATTAATTTAAGAAATAATTACTTATAACTAACTTTTATTAAGTTTTTTTTTTAATGTCTAATCAAACAATTATTGAAAAAATTTCTCAATAACATTTTTTCGAGAAAATTTACTTAAGAAAATAATATTTCTTTCCTAAAGATATTAAATTGTAGTCTTCAGTACCAAGAAAATCACATTGACAAAGTTCCTTTTAAAATTTTATACTACCTTGTGTAGTTATTAATCTTGAAATGTTTATAAAATTGATTCACAGACAACAAAAAATGGAAGGGAAAAAAACAATGAGAGACCAACATTCACATCATATTATGAAATTATTCACAATATTAATTATCTCTACTTAAAACATGTCCCTATGTAGCTATATTGTTATTATTCCATATTCCATTATTGATAGGGAACATGAATCTAGGGGTCAATTTTAAATCAAACCTGGTTTGAAAAAAAACAAAAAATAAAAAATAAAAAAAGAAAAAGAAATAAAATAAAATAAAAGAAGAAAATCCTCATACAAACTTAATGACTTAGTGTCTCACATGTCTGATTAGCATCCCAAATGTCAGACAAGATAGGGGCAATAATTGTAATGAATCCAAATAAAAAGAAGGGAAGTTGTGGTCTCCACAGGAAACATAATTGAGTTCCCTCATGTCGTCTTTACCTTGCTCTTGGAAAGCAGCAATGGTGAAATCCTTTTTCATTTTCTTGGATTGCATTGAATTGAATTTATATGCTAAATTAATTTTGGTTGGACTTTAAAAATTATAATAAGCTATTGTTTGACTTGGGTTAAGATTCAACACGTTAGAGCTAATTAATAAAATAATTCTTAATTTGGATCACAAAGAGCCAATGGGACCTAAATAGTAAATACCATGCCTCTAACCTTTGATGTGATGCAAGTGGGAGAACAAGTTGAGGAAAGCAATAAAAGAAGCCCTACAACTAAAATATGACTTTTCATCTTTTTTTTTTTTTTTAAAGAAATAACTTATTAATTTAGCACAAAAATCCAATTCAATGTAATTTTAAAAAGTTTAGGTTTTTTACTTTTTATTTAAAATAAGTTATTTTTTAAAAAGATAAAATGTTATTTTTCAAAAGTTTTTTTTTTCTTCTAGGTGCAAACCGACTATAATTTTTTGCTTTCAGATTAAATCTGACGGTAATTAAATGATGATTAATTGGAAGATATACATAAAATTGACCTAAAAAATATATTATGCAAATTATATATATGTATGTATTAACATAAATTTCAATTTATTCTCAATAATGAAAAAACCATATTTATGAAATGATTAGACAGCTAATCTCAATTCTCATAAAAAAAACTATTTGACTTTGTTCAATGGTTGAAACTTTTCATCTTAGTTTTATTAGGGGTAGAAATTCATGTTATTATGTTATAAACGAGTCATCTGATAAACAAGTATAATTCATCTATTATAAATTTAAATTTGATCCATTTATTAATCGTGTCAGATTTTTAAATTCAAACCCAATCCGTTTATTTATCATGTACTTATATATAATTTATTTAAATTTTTATAACTAATTTTTAAAATTAGTTTTTACAAACAATATTGATAAAAATACAAAACATAAATAATTTATTAAAAATAAATTAAATTAAAAATATTTTCTAAAAAAATAATGAGAAAGAAATTATAATATTAACATATTAATAAATATACTAATTTTAAATTAACTTGTTTATAATAAGTCTCTCAACATTTATATAATAGTGTTAAACAAGTTATTTTCAAGTTTAGTAGGTTAAATTATTTATAATTCATTTTTTAGTCATATTTAACTTATTTTTATCTGAATTCATTTATTCTAAACTAACATTCAATATGTTCAATTATTGTGTGTAAATTTTCGCCTATAAGTTTTATTATTGTTATGTATTCACTTATTTTGCTTCAACTATATTATTTTATTATGAAGCTATTAATATTCAAATTCCCTTGGGATTCGAATCGCGACAGCTGCTATGACAACTCAAAAGGAACATGGGGACAATTTTGATGGGACTATTCAGTCCCACCGTCTATTCTACTATTTCTACTATAATTGAGTGTCCTAAATTTATTGCTACACTTATATTTATAATTTTTAATAATTATTATATTTATGATTATTTATCATAAAATTTTTCTTTATTCAATAGTAATAAATACTAAAATTGTATAAAAATTACAATTGTAACACTCATTTTATTGTTTTTGTAAATTAAATTATCATTATTTTCATGCGAAGACATCATAATATAAAAAAAAGGAAAATATGAAATTGACAAATGTAATATTTACAATTATTAAATGATGAATTATGCATAACTTAAATTTTGTACTCATCCGTTCAATAATTTAAATGCTTCAAGGACAAAAAAACCAAAAAAAAAATATGAAATTTAAAATTATAATATTAATATGTTTTAAGTGTAATAAATTGATAAATTGTAACATTACACTTAATAAACCCATAGACTGTTGGAGAAAGTTTGGGAGAACATCTTTAACCTATTACACCTTAGATTAATGTAAAGCTAAAACGATCAAATAGTAATTTATTCTCCCATCTATTCAAATTATTTTTAACAATATTTATATTATATTTTTAACTATTATAAAAAAGAAAAGCAATAATAAAATAAAACAAAAGTGACCCACACCATTTTAATATAGATTGGGTTAAAAATAAACTAAAAAGACACTATGAATTTGCAATTGGGTTAAAGAAATAAGAGTTACATTCAGGCATTAAACAATAACACTAATGAATTTGCAAAAAAAAATATGTTCTTTATCACCTCAGGAATCATAATGCATTTCAATTAGTAATGAACATACACACTTGTCCTTTGAATCAAGGAGACAATTATGATAAAAAAAACAGCTAAAAAAAATACAAAAAAGAGGACTAGCTGTAGTTCAAAAAAATGCATGTGGTATATATGCATTTTTAGCTGCTCTGCTAAATTAATGATGAGCTAAGATAAGATAACTGGAAGATTAACTCAGCTATAAATAGGGCAAGATGCGTAGTCCTTCAAGCAGAACGAAGTCTAGCAGTCATTCTACTTGTCAAGGAAGATGAAGTCCCTCCCAGTTTTCCTTGTTCTACTCGTGGTAAGTATAGTTGCTCTTGCAAAGATTAGGAAGCCCAAGTTAATGACTCTCACGCCACACTTATCACTTAATACTACTTCTAGGAATTTTAGGTGCTTAGAAGCTGGTTCCCAGCTTGGTTGATAAAGAGCATGTGAGACTTAAACCTGAGGCCATGGTTTATCACCAGATCAAAATTGACAGATAGGAAAATTCTTTTCTAATTCATGTCTCGGTTAGATGTGCCTAGAAAGACCCATTTTATCATAGATTAATATTGCAACATGCATGCTCTTAAGATAAAACGTAACAGCCTAATAGTACTACCTTAGTAGATTTTCCTTTTTGGCTTTCTGTCTTTGATTCTCCTTGTGTTCTGGTGCAGACTGCTACTGTGATCAATGCAAGAGAAGCACCCCGCGATTACCGGAAAGATGTGATGCAGAACCAGCATCTGTCCGAAGCCCTCCAGGGCCTTCTTGAAGCAAATGCGAAATCATCCTACGAACAGAAAGCTGATTGCCAGACATCTTTACAGGCAAAAGAGAGTACCCAAGATTTTCATGGATCCATGAAGAGTGAAGCAGAAGAGGGGATCACCTTTGTTAAGGACTTTGACCCCACGCCTAATTTGTCCATCTACCATGATGATTCTGAGACTAGTGAGAAGAAGTCCTCCTTGAAGAGTGAAGCAAAAGAACAGAAGAAGTTCACGAAGGAGTTCGAACCAAGACCCAGTGCTACCATATACCACGGTTAACTAAAATTGCATGTTTTCAGGAGTGTCTGTGTGATGCACTGTACTAGTAATTTAGCTACTATGTGTGATGTCTTGTAATCCAAATAAACCTAAGTAATTGTGTTACGATATGTAATGTCTGGTTATCTAAATAAACCTAGTAATGGGTGCAGGGTCGCCCAGTATTTTCAAAGGCCTATGATAAATTTACAAGTTGGGTCTAAAAATAAATGCACAATCTGCCCAAAAGGTCACGGGGATTAGGATTGTCTCTCTTTGGACCCTACCTCGGGGGGCCGGGCCTAAATAGGTGCTAGTTAAGTTTCTATCATTCTTCTTCTTCATCATATTTTTTAATTATTTCTTCTGCAAAACATGGAAAATCTACAGTGTTCAAACTAGCAAAGTCTCAATTGCTCAATAAGAAGTCTTGATACCAGAGCAAAGCTGATGGGTTTTCCACATCAAAAATATTTAAATAAAAAAAATTAAATAATCACATGAGCTAGTTAACATAGTATAAAAATCAAGATCACATATTCACTTCTTTACATATGTTTTATCACTGTAATCTTTTAGTATAAAAATCAATATTCATGTATTATCCCACATTATAATTTATTCCACGCAACTCTTATTTATAATATATATATAAACAAACTTTTAAGACAAATCAAATACCAAAATTAGGAATCGAACGACAAACATGTCAACTTCACCCATAATTTTACAACCAAACTTACCCAATAATACTAATATTCTTAACAATAATTTGTTTGCATTAGGTTTAAGATTATATTCTTTTGTGTATTTTTACAATAACATGATAGTGTCTCAAACAATTCATAATTGGATTTATATAATTACTTTATCATCTTATACCTTTAACACAAACATTATATTGATAAAAGTAATGCTTTTGGCCAAATCTTTTTTTTTTTTTTTTCATCTTTAGCAATGGTAACTTTTTTCACTTATTAAAGTGAAAAACTTAAGTGTTTTTAGTCGTCTATTTATCTTAGAGGGGACTATAAAATAGAGTTGAACAAAAACAACGGTTATAAAACCTTTACATTTGTCATGGACATATAATTTTTTTTATATATATATTCGATAATTCACCACATTTAATTTAACCAGAAAAGTCTCAAAACAAGTTTTCACTTTTCTCAAAAAAAAAAAAAAAAAACAGTTATTTTTTAAAACGATGAAAACTATTTTCAAAAATTTTGTATCATATATAATTCTATATTTTAAATTTGGCACTCAAATACTAAAAATCATATTTTTCCAATAAAAGTTAAATTAAGTAAACAAAACATAATGGTCTTAATTAAAAGTTTCTAACCCTTGATATTAAAAATAGTTACCAATAAGAATATCCTCTTTTTAGGATTTATAGTAGTTTGACACCCAAAATTAGGAATAGAGCTTGCGATAACTTGCTTGCATATTGAAAAAAATATAAACTTGAAAGGAAATTTACCACATCTTGAGTACTTGCTGGCTGTGATTTTTGATGATAGAAGAAAGAGAATTAAAGATTTATTTGGTGTTCTTGCTGGTCGAACTATGAGGAGAGAATGCTAGATGTGTGAGTGTAAACAACCCATTGATCTGTTAAACAGAGTATGTGTCTGTTAAACAAAGAATAATTTCTATTATTAGAGAGGATAGGAGTAGTTGTAAGTAATTCCTGTTATGTCAATCTTTTAGATATTTGCATCTGTTATCTGTTATGAGTTGGTGAGAAATTGTTATATGAAGTCTTATATCATTGCATATATAAATATAGACAGTCTCAAGAAACAACTTGACCTGAAGTGTCTAAAATCCCATATGGTATCAGAGCCTGCTAAGGCAAATGCTATGGCTGAATCCTCCAACTCTATGTCACAAAACTCAACTCAAATGATCAATGCAAAAGGATCATCAACTCTTGGAGGATCACTGAGTCAACCAATGTCTGTCAAGTTAGATGTAAACAACTATCTTCTAGAAAAATCATTGGTGTTACTAGTGATTCGAGGACACAAATTAGAAGGATTCATCTTCGGATCAAAGCCATGTCCATCACCTACAATTATTACAGCAAACAAATCTCGTAAAGAGGTTCAAGAAAATTGAGATTATAAATCTTGCATGATTCATGATCAACTAGTTCTCGGATGGATTCTAAATTCTCTAACTGAATCTGTAGCAACACAAATTATCAGAGTTTCAACTTCATAGGAGGCTTGGAGAGCCATTGAAAATCTTTGCGGTGCTTACAACAAAGCACAAGTTCGAATATGCAAAACTGGTCTTCAGACCACCAGAAAAGATTTCATAAGCATGATAAAGTATCTATCAAAGATGAAAGAATATGCTGATAATCTGGCTGTTGCTGGAAGTGTTGTTTCTATTGTAGATCTAATATCCTGTACATTAGTAGGACTTGGTGCAAAACATTTACAGATTACTACTCTGTTGTAAGATAAGGAACATCTATCTTGGCCTGAAATTCAATCTTCTTTGTTTACTTTTGATGCTCATCTTGCACAATTGCAGAATTTGAGTAACTTATCATTGTCTAATGTCTCAACAAATGTAGTAACAAGATTTGGAAATCAAACTGGAAATCAACTGGAAATCAGACTGGAAATAAAACAACTGGAAGTCAAGCTGCTAATGGAAACAAGAGAGGTGGTGGAAGATCAAAATATCGCAGAGGAGGTCGATCTAATAATAATTCTCAACCTAATTGCCAGATATGTGGGAAACATTCTACAGTAGTTTGCTATTACAGAACAGATTTCTCATACATGGGACCTCCAAAGACAAACAGTGGACCAAGAGCACACATACTTACACTGGATGCAGTGAATGATCCAGCATGGATCATAGATAGTGGTGCTTCGCATTATGTCACAGATGATGCTGTAAATCTGAGCAATGGAAAAGAGTACAAAGGTATGTCTTCTCTAAGAGTTGGAAATGGTGTTAAGTTAAAAATAACACATGTTGGTCATCCAAATTTATCAAAGAAACTGCATCTGCATAATGTACTGTGTGTACCAGTGTAATACCCCAAATTATTTTGTATGCGATTTAATTGATATAGACACATGTATATATTAGTCAGTGCCTATATATGTGACATTTTATTAATCGGTGGTTGTATATATATTATTTTGAATTAATTAAGATAGACTCATAAAATTAATTGATTAATTAAATGGTGTAGAAGTATATATGTGGGCATTATATAACCACATGCATATATATTAATTTATTTACACTAAGCATATAGTGGGATTAATTAAGTTATAGTAATTATATAGGATTAATTTAATTAGTGTATTCGTTTTATTGATTGATATATATTAGTACTAAGCATATAATATAAATTGATATATAGTTATAGATATAATCTATATATAAATTGATAAATGATAGTTTATTAACCAGTTATTGAATAGCTATATGCAATTAAATGATATAATAGTTATAGTTATATGGTTATAGTTTTTATTAAATTATATTAATATATGGTTTGATATATGAATTGGTATAAATCAATAGTTTTACAATTGCGCCCCCCCCCCCCCCCCTTCTTAACATATAAAAAAAATGCTTTGTTTCTTCTTTCGTTTTGACCATTGATCTCAAAAGAAAATAACTTTCTAGCCATTGATTTTGATAGAAAAATGCAAAAAAACCCTAATTGTCTAGCCACCAAAAGCAAGCTAAAAATGAAAATTCTCCTGATTTGAAAAGCGAAAAATGACGAAACTAACCCTATAAGACTCTATATAAATCCCCCAACTCTAACCATTTCATTTATCCCAAAGCAAGAGTTGAAATTTCTCTTGCTCTTTCTTTGTCTCCTTCTTGGCAACCTTAGTCATAGTTCTTTTTTTCTTGAGCTATTCTAAATAGCTAGCGAGGTAGTAGCAATGAAGTGCTACAAAGATTTTAGGAAGTGATCTCGAGGTAAATTTCTTTCCTTTCTTTTAATTTATTGTTTTGATTTAATAATGTTTGCTTGTTTTATTAGTTTGATTTTATTCTTGTCCTTTATATTTATACTATTTGATTATTATATTACTTATGACCAAGAGAGTATACATTTTAGTTGCGTCTTGTGCGATTTTCTACATCAAAAATCGAAAGTCAATATGAATGTTATACTGTTAGAGCTATTATTTATTAATATACTGTTTATGACCAAGAGAGTATGCTCTGTAGTTGCGTCTCGTACGATCTTCTACATCAGAAATCGAAAGTCAATGATCATGTTATATTGTTTGAGTGTTTAAATACTGTTGAAATGTTCATTTACTACGCTATTGCACACATAACTAAGATTAAACAAAGATCTTAACCACGTACCAGCACCGGGACGGTTATTTTTCGTGTGTGTTACCAACTTTTTTGACTGGCTGTCAGGTTTGGCACCAAAGAAAACTGGGTTTCATGTGTGATCCCACTCCATAGAGAAGGGTTTGAGTTTCAAAAATGATCTCTCTCCCTAGATCTGGAACATAACGGTTAATTCCTTCTGGTCTAATTTACGATTGAAATAATATATTGTTTGACTCATTTAATCCCTAGAAGTGTTTGATATGCTTGTATTGTTTGGTTGAAATAATGAATTAAATAGATGGAATGATTTACTGAGCTTTTTTGCTCCCCCCCCCCCATTTTTCACATTTTAGGGAATTAACCAGCTCATGAAGAAGTTTATTTATTGAAAAATTTTATTTATTTCAATGTAGGGCACATAGGCCCAAATCAAATTGTTTATTCATTTTTAAATTTATTTTCTCATTTGTAAAAGTTCAATTAATACAAATAAATAAAGGATTTTAATTATGATGCCTTGAATTATTTTTGCACATAGACTATTGTATATAAAAATCTTCATGGATTTGGGTTTAAGAAGAAGAAAATGTAGCACAGGCCCGTCTCTCGGGAGGCCCAAGCTTATCGATTAAAGAAAATTAGATCGTTAGATGACATGGATGATGGGGCTTGGCAGGTGGGGTGTTACAACCAGATATCAAGAATAATCTATTAAGTATTGCTAGGCTCACAAATGATAATCATGTTTTTGTTGAATTTCATGCAAATTATGGGTGTGTGAAGGACAACAAGACCAAGATGGTATTGCTTGAAGGAGGTTTAGAGGATGGAATGTATCGACTGCAATCAAAACAAATCAAAAAAACTGTTGCTGATGGTTTGAGACCTGCTTTACATGTGATTTTAGGTGAAATAGATGATATAAATCGATCAAATTTTGTGTTTACACTGTGGCATCGTAGGATGGGGCATCCTTCATCTGATGTGTTTTCTCAATTACTAAATGTGTGTGAAATTTCTGTCTCTGGAAATAGAACATTGCAATTTTGTGATGCTTGTCAACATGGTAAATTGAATTCTTTACCGCATAAAAGAGTTGATGTTAGAGCGTAATCCCCCGTTGAATTAGTTCATACTGATGTGAGGGGATCATCTCCTAATGTATCTGTGTTTGGATACAAGTATTACATTCATTTTCTAGATGATTATTCAAGATTTACATGGATCTATCCCTTGAAGATGAAATCTGAAGCATTTTTTGCATTTTGTGCATTCAAAGTAATGGTAGAAATCAATTTGAGATGAAAATTAAATGCCTAAGATCAGATTGGGGTGGTGAATTTCGATCATTCTCTCAATTTTTAATGCAGAATGGTATTAAAGCTCAATGAAATGGTTAAGTAGAAAGAAAACATGGACGTATCACAGAAATGGCACTGACATTATTGGCTCAATCATAGTTGTCTTTCAGTTACTGGTGGGATGTTGTTCACACTGCCGTACAACTGATAAATGTGTTGCCAACAAAAACTCTTGCCTATAAATCCCCCTATTAGGTATTATACAAGAAACTACCAAATTATAAATTCTTCAAGTGTTTTGAATGTCTCTTTTATCCTTGTCTTCGTCCTCATCAAAAACATAAGTTCCAATTTTATTCCTCTCCTTGTGTTTTTCTTGGTTATAGTACATCACACGAAGGCTATAAATGTTTATCTGCAAATGGTAGAATCTACATTTCCAGCAATGTTATTTTTTATGAAACCAAATTTCCTTACGAACAGATGTTCAATTTTTCAACCACAACTCCAACCACCAATTTTTATTCAAATGTTCAGTTGCCCAGTCTAGTATTTTCTAAAAAGAGTTCCTATCATATGCTATATGTTTCTAGGTCATAATCACAAAGATTGTCTGTTCCTACTTCATCAAATCAAGTATCTCAAAATCTACCTATTGTATCTTCATATTATTTTCCTTCTTCATCTTCTTGTCCAAATATTTGTCATATTCAGCCTTCTGTCCCTATTTCATCTTCTATACCTATTCAGTAATCTGTTCCAAATCTTCATTCCATGATTACCAGATCAAAGAATGGAATTTTTAAACCAAAAGTACTGTTGTCTTGTGTGGACATTTCTGAACCTAACTCAGTTCAAGAAGCTGTACAGAAACCTATGTGGAGAAGTGTCATGGGTGATGAGTATAATGTGTTGATAAAGACAGGCATGGACCTTGGTTCCTGCAGAGCCATCTCAAAATTTGATTGGAAACAAGTGGGTGTTCAAGACAAAATTCAATATTGATGGATCAATTCATCGGTATAAGGCTCGATTAGTTGCCAAGGGGTTTCATCAAACGCCTAGAACTGATTTTGGTAAAACTTTTAGCCCTGTTGCGGAGTGCACTACTGTTTGCATAAAGAATTTGCACTAAAAGATTTAGGTGATCTTTCTTATTTTCTTGGGATTGAGGTTGTACGTGATTCAACAGGAATGTATCTCACTCAATCCAAATACATTAGAGATTTGCTAGCTTGATTACAACTTACAAATCTCAAGGCATGTTCTACCCCAACCACTGTTGGAAAGCTTCTTCTCAAAGATGATAGTGTTGTTTTTTTATCCTACATTGTTTAGAAGTGCAGTTGGGGCTCTTCAATACTTATCATACACAAGACTTGATATTTCTTTCATAACAAATAAACTGAGTCAATTTATGCATCAACATACTGAAAATCATTGGACAACAGTGAAACGGGTGCTTCGTTACTTGTCTGGCACTATTAACTATGAACTATTTTATCCTTCTAGGTGTTCTTGGAGTCTTGTGGCATATTCTTATGTAGATTGGGCATCTTCCATTGATGATCGTGAATCTACTGGTGGTTATTGTATTTGTTTTGGTTCCAGTTTGATCTTTTGGCAGTCAAAGAAGCAGTCGGCTGTAGCAAGATCAAGTGTAGAATCAGAGTATCGTTCTCTTGCTAATACAACATCTGAGGTTGCTTGGGTGCAGTCCTTGTTATCTGAATTGCATATTCCTATTTCTTCTTGTCCAGTGATTTGGTGTGATAAAACTAGTGCAATTGCTCTTGCTGCTAATCTTGTGTTTTATGCTCATACAAAACACATTGAATTAGATATTCATTTTGTTCGAGATAAGGTGTTAAAGAAGGAACTAGATGTTCGTCATGTGTCATCTGTTGAACAAAGAGCTGATTGCCTTAGTAAAACACTTCCTGCTTCTTACTTCTTGTCACAACAAGCCAATCTTCATGTTGTTCCCTCACCATTTCGATTAAGGGGGGATGTGAGAATAACCCATTGATTTGTTAAACAGAGTATGTGTATTTATGAATATGAAAACAGAGTATGTGTCTGTTAAATAGAGAATCATTTCTGTTATAAGAGAGGACAGGAGTAGCTGTAAGTAATTTATGTTATGTCGGTCTGTTAGATAACTGCATCTGTTATCTGTTATGAGTTGGTGAGAAATTGTTATATGAAGTCTTGTATCATTGCATATATAAATATAGAACAGTTTCAAGAAACAACTTGAGACAAAGTTTCTAAAATTCCATAGTGAACAAGCCCACATGTGATTTCAGTGATCAAGAATTAGGTGAGTTGCCCGACTCACTAAGTTTTTCAATACATTGATGTTGCTTACTTTATGTGTATACTTTTAAATAGATAAAGAGATGCAAATATGCATTCTTTGGATGATGAATTAATAATATGCAACATAAATAAACCTTAAACATAAAACAAATAATGCAACAAATTGTAAGTGTAACTAGGGAAAATAATGTAGTATATTCAACAAGTAATAAACTTGGGGAGGCCTAAGGTCGAACCACAAGGATTGAGATAAATTTCTAAAACTAAGGTTTGCTACATATAATAAAATAAGAAAAATGAGAATGAGATGAGATAATGATAATATTTTGATAATGTA
>JAJIYU010014923.1:0-12963 GCA_030144865.1 Tinospora cordifolia
TTCAACAAGAGATTTAAATTTCTGAAAGCAAGCAAAAGTGTCAGACTTATAAGCCAAGAAGTAGACCCAAATTTTTCTGCTGTAGTCATCAATAAAGGTGAGGAAATATTTGTTTCTTCCATTACTAGTAGTCTGCATGGGACCGCACACATCAGAATGAATCACATCCAGAAGATTATTAGCACGCCAAGAAGATGAGCTAGCAAATGGTTGGCGATGTTGCTTGCCAAGAATACAACCTTCACAGAACTGTTCTGGATGATTGACAACTGGTAAACCTTTCACCAGTTTCTTCTGGGCTAGAAGCTTCAAAGGACTAAAGTTTAAGTGTCCATATCTCAAATGCCATAACCATGACTCATCAGTAATAATAGTTTGAAAGCATGGGTAAGTATCATTCTGAATCTCTATTTTAAATAAGCTATTCTTCAAGGGAGATTTAACAATGATAGTACTTTTGTTGTTGAGCATGGTTAAGTAATTATCCTTCATCTGCACATGGTAGCCTTTCTCAAGCAGTTGCCTAATGCTGAGTAGATCTTCATATTCGGAACATAGAATACATCAGAGATGTACTGATGATCACCATTCTTTAGCTTGATTAGGATGCGGCCTTTTCCCATAACAGGAATCTTGCTATCATCAGCAAACTTGACCTCTGTGTGGACCAATTCATCTAAATCAACAAATAGATCACGTGTGCCACACATGTGATTAGTGCACCCAGTATCAAGATACCAAAGATTTTTGGTGATATCACTTTCGTGAGCTGACGCTGTCATCAACAGGGTTTGAGTAGTAGGAGCAACTTGTGTCTGAACGAAGGAGGCTTTCTCACTTGAATTTGTTGGTCGGCGATGCCAACAATCAACTGCATAGTGCCCAAATTTTCTGCAAGCATAACATTGAATTTTAGATTTATCATTACCTCAATTACGACCACCACCAGTGCCATGACCGCTATTGGAATGCTCGCGACCTTGGTTTTGGTGATGTTGTTGCCCTCTGCCACGTCCTCGTCCACGATCTCTGTGTTTTGATTGCCCATTACGTTGAGAATTGTTGGACCTGGAATTCCCTGAGTGTTTATCTGTATGAGAAGAAGCTTCAGTCTTCAAAGCCTTTTTTGTGGGCTTTTTTACACTCTTTTCTTTCATCCGCTGCTCATGAGCCTGTAAAGAACCAGTCAACTCATCAACTGTTAGTATAGAGAGGTCTTTAGATTCTTCAATAGCAACGGCGATATGCTCGAACTTCATGGTAAGGGAACGAAGTATCTTTTCAACTACTGTTATTTCTTCGATCCTTTCATCATAACTCTTCATCTGATTAACCAAGACTTGTACTCAGTTAATATAAGTCTTAATAGACTCTGCATCTTCCATCTGAAGCAACTCGAACTGACGTCTTAGACTCTGAAGACATACTTTTCTGGCTTTGTCTGCACCTCTGTAGGACTTCTCCAATGTATCCCACGCTTCTTTTGCTATAGTAGCTCTATGTACCTTTTCAAAAACAACATCGTCGAGGGTTTGAAGGATAAAATATAATGCCTTTTTATCCTTTTTCCTATTTTCACGTATCGTATCACGCTGATTAGCTGGTACGTTCTCACCTAGATCAATAAACCCATTTTCTACAATATCCAATAATTCATGATATTCAAAAAGAGTCTTCATCTGCTTGTTCCATCGATCGTACTTTTTGTCATCAAAAGTAGTAAGCGATGGTTGATGAGAATTATTGGTGAAAGCCATAATAATTTTTTTTTCTTTCAACTGGAGCTCCTTTTTTCTAATAATAATTACTCCCTTTTTTTAAATAATAATCACACCTCTCTCTAATTTTTTTTTGATGTAATAATCACTCTTTTTTTTTAATATGCTGCAACCCTCTTCTTTTTTTTTTCACTAACTCAGCAATTTTTTTTTTTTTACTAACTCACTTTTTTTTTTTAATAAATGGATAACGCACCTTTTTTTTTTGTCTCCCTCGGTCTCCTTCTTCTCGGCTCTCTTCTTCTCCTTCTGTTTTGTGTGTGCGTCTCGGTCAAGCAACGCAGCAGCCCTTTGTTTTTTTTTTTTTTTCGGCCGGTCGTCTTCTACTTCCTTTCCTTGTGATTCTGGTTTGCAGCAACCACACAGAACGTTGAGCAACACGCAAGAATGGCAGCAGCAACAAGAAGAACTTGCAACACGATGAGGAGCAGTCTAGGGAGAGGAGACGATCAGCTACAGCAACGGTCCGACGAACTTGAGCGTGAGCAACCACGGTGATTGGTTTTTTCGGCTGGCTGCTTTCACGACGGCGAGCAAAGCAGAAGCAGAGCAGTGAACAAGCGGTTAGCATGGCAGAGAATCAGTCAGCAATGGCAGCAGAGGAGACGATGCAAAACAGCTATCAGCCACAACAAGTTTGGTGGCTGGTGAGACCGACGACAGCGAATAGCTGATCAAGGGCAAACGGCAGTTGGTTCACTCTGTTTTCCAGTGTGCAGCAGCACAATGCAGCAGACCAGAAGAAATCGGACCAGCAATGCAATCTCGCGGTGGCTGGTGAGACTGGACGGCGGCGAGCAGGGAGGACGGCCGGCGGACTGGAACGGCCAGCAATAGCAGTCCAGCGAGTATAATAAAGCGGCAGTAGCGTTTTGGCAGCAAAAACAGGGGACGTTCTGTGTTTCTGGTTTGCAGCAAGCAGCAAAGTCTTCTTCCTATCTTCTGTTTTTGGATTTGCAGCAAAAGAAAGAATGGTTTGCAGCAACAATATCACGGACAGCAAGCAGGAACGGTTTGCCTTCAAGAATTTTTGGTTTTTATTTGAAATCGCAGAAGAAGAATAGTGGCAACAGGGACGGTGTTTTTATTTGCAGCAGTCCCTGGTTTTTGGTTTGCAGCCGTAGAGCACGATTTTTTTTTTTTTTTTTTTCGTTTTCTTCTTTCTTTCCTGCAACAATTGATGCAGCAATCTGAATCACCGCGAGCAGCGATCCGAGGGCACGAACAGAGGAACTGCAGGAAAAATCGGCTGAGGCAGAGCACGAACAAATCACACTATCAAATATCAGAACCCGAGCAAAAGCAGTAATTTAACACTTCTTAATCATGAACAGTAATACTAGCTACAACGTGGATCTTTTGCACTGTTGCCACTGTTGGAACTAAGCCTCTACCCAAACTTTATTAATTTCTACTGAACTGAATTGATTACATAATAGACCCATGGGGTCTATTTATAGACTCTACTATCTAATAATCTCAATTACAGATAAACTCAGATTACCTAATTTGTTTTTATCCAATATCTAAATAGATCTTATCCTAAATCATCATCTAATTGGATTTTATCCCAAATCATCAGATTGACTCAATCTGATATTCTAGATTTAGATTAAATAATCTAGATTACAATCTATTGAGAGGTAAAATGAAGGGTCTTACCTTAGGGGCGAACCTGGAATGGTTTAGCTGTGAGCCTTTCCAAGGTTGTTCCAACTGTTTTTATTACACAGGTGCAACGGTGGGTAGATAATTAACTTTAATGGTCTAGAAATCATGTGTAAAATCTTATTTTTTGTTCTCTAACAATTTGAGGTTAAAGTACACATAGAAATGAAGAGGATGGACAATCTTATCTCTAAAATGGGCTGGAAATGATCAAGGATTTGAAGCTCCAAAGGTGGCTTCAACATAGACTTTTCTGATTTTTTGGGTTTAAACCCTGTGAACAGCACCTCTTCTACGGGGTTTCAGCTCCAAATGGTTCTAGGATTCAGCAAATAGTTATGAATATATATACACATTCATCTCAAGATTTTTATTATATTTTTAATTAATAGTTATGAGTATAGTAGTTCCATATTTTATTCAATGATTATCATATTTATAATTAAATTAAAAAAAGTATAATTGTAATGCTTTCTAATTGCATTGTCAAGCAAAATAAAAAGAAAATATCCTACATTACTATAGAAGAGTAGTGGATATGATCAGGTGGTCGCGGGAGCTAGTATATTGAACTGTGTTGTGGACGAGTTGCTTGGACGACACGTTTTAGAAAACTTGGGAACCGCATTTTCTGAAAGAATACTAGAGCAGTGGGGTTTTTTTAAACAATACAAAAAAATAAATTATTTTTAAAATGTTGAGCTTGCCAATTTTATTTCATATATACCCACTTTTTAACAGTGCCTCGCCATGCGTACCCACAGGTGGCTATTTTTTTTATTTAATCCATGTGTGAAGGCATTTTATTTAATCCACGCCTTCATATAGGTTTTCTATTTTATCTTTTTTAATACTAAGTTTTTCATTTGAGATTTCTCTCGTTTATGCATTTTCACTTCGTTTATTTTTTTAATCGTCTACATTTGATTTAAATGCAGACGACTTGAATCATCTTTACTTCGCGTTTTTGCATCTTGACTTCATTTGATTTTTTTATTGTGTTTTCAGTTGCAATTTGAATTCCATTTTTCGTTTCTGTGTCTTTACTTTGTTTAATTTTTGTACTACATTTTCAGTAGTGATTTGAATTTCATTCTCATTTTTGCGTCTTCATTTCGTTTTTTAGTTGTCTTCATTTGATTTTAAAAAATTAGAAGATGTAACTTTTTTTTTAATATTGAGTTTTTTAATTACGATTTAAGATTTTCTTCTCATTTTTACGGCTTAACTTCGTTTTTTTACGCAATGTTTTCAACTGCTATTTGGATTCAGTTCTCATTTCTATGTCTTCACGTCATTTATTTTTTTGATTTGGCTTCATTTGATTTTAAGAAATGAGGCAAATGCATCTTTTTTTTTAATCGTCTTCAGTTTTCTTTTAGTTTTTTTCAAATTGTATTGTTTTTTTAAAGAAAACTCAAGTGAAGATGTCTACCTTTACTTGGAATAATTTTTTTATTTTTCAAACATCTTTACTTTGTTTTTTTTTTTCAAGTCGTCTTCACTTGATTACACAAAAAAACCCATGTAAAGGAGACTTTTTTTTAAATTGTCTTCGTTTTTCTTTTTTTTTTTTCAAATCATCTTTATTTAATTTTTTTAATGTTAGATTATCTTGATATGTTATTAAAAAATTAGGTGAAAGCGTTTTCAGTGGAAATGACTTTACTTGACATTTTTTTTAAATCATCTTCACTTCGTTAATACTTTTAAAAAAAAATTATTTTCACTTGATTTTAAAAAAACAAGATGAAGACATTTTTTTAAAATTATTTTCGTTTTTTTTTAAATTGTCTTTGTTTAACAAAAATTAACACGCTTTCACTTCGTATATATTTTTTTAAATAATTTTTAATTCGTTTATTTTTTTAAGTTTTCTTTACATGATTAAAAGAATGAGGTGAAAACGTCATTTAAAGAAGGTGAAACGAAGACATCTTCACTTGAGATTTTTTTTAATCATATTTGCTTCATTTTATTTTTTTAAGTCATCTTTACTTTAATTTTTTAAAAAAAAAAAGCAGGTGAAGCCGATTTTTTAGAAATGAAAGACACTAAAAATGAAGTAAAAAAAGATGCTCAGAAATGAAAACGAAATTTCAAATCACAACTAGAAAAAGCAATAAAAAAATGACCAAAAACAAAAAACGCAATAAAAAAGGAGAAACACTCGAGGTGAAGGTAAGGTGTCTATTTTATTTAAAAAAACAAGATATAGGTGTCTTTTTTTAAGTTTTAATTTTTTTTTAACAAATAGTATTCATTTTTTAAAAACAAAAAAATCAGGTGAAAACGTCTTCAGTAAAGCTGTCTTCACTTGAGATAATTTTTTATTTTTTAAATCATCTTCACTTCATTTATTTTTTTAAGTCGTCTTCACTTGATTAAGAAAAAAATCAGGTAAATGCATCTTATTTAAAAATCGTCTTCATTTTTTCTTTTTTTTAAATCATCTTCGCTTCGTTAATATTTTTTTAAAAAATTATCTTCATTTTTTAAAGTCATTTTTGCCTCATTAATATTTTTTTCAAGTCTTGTTCACTTGATTTAAAAACAAAAAAAAGGTGAAAACATCTTTTTTTTTATCATCTTCATTTTTTTTCAAATCATCTTCATTTTTGTAAAAAAATAACTAGGTGAAAAAGCCTTCACTTGATATAATTCTTTTAAAAAATAATCTTCAATTCATTTTTTTTAAGTTGTTTTCACTTGATTAATGTGTCTTTTTTAAATTGTCTTTGATTTTCATTTAAACTAAGTAACGTGATGATGTCTTCATTTGAGATAAATTTTTTTAATTATCTTCGCTTCATTTAATCTTCTTAATCATATTTGCTTCATTTATTTTTTTTAAGTCATCTTCACTTGATTTTAAAAATTTTCTTTGTCGAATTATTTGTTTAAACATGTCTTTATTTTTTTGTTTCTGTTTTTGGGTGTCTCTCTTTTTTGTGTTGTATTTTTCATTTTTGGGCTTTTTTACTGCTTTTTTAGTTGCGATTTGGGATTAGCGAAGCGAAGATGATAAAAAAATTGACGAAGCAAAAATGATAAAAAAAAAATAACTAGTAAAGACGTCTTCGTGTCACCATGTTTCATGTGAAGACAACTTGAAAAAAATAAATGAATTAAAATTTATTTTAAAAAAATATATACGAAGTGAAGGCATGTTAATTTTTATTGAAACAAAGACAATTTAAAAAAAATTAAAAATGATTAAAAAAAGATGCCTTTATCTTGTTTTTTTTTTTAAATCAAGTCAAGACGATTTGAAAAAAAAATATTAACAAAGTAAAGATGATTTGAAAAAAACTGTCAAGTGAAGTCGTCTTCACTGAAAACGCTTTCACATGATTTTTTTATAACATGTCAAGAAGATGATTTGAAAAAAAAAAAGAAAAATGAATACGACTTATAAAAATGCCTTCGCCTAGTTTTTTTGGTAATCAAGTGAAGACGACTTGAAAAAAAAATAAAACGAGAAGATTAAAGACGTCTTCACCTTGTTTTTTTAAAAATAAATACGATTTGAAAAAAAAAGAAACCTGAAGACTATTAAAAACAGATACCTTCACCTCGTTTTTTAAAATCAAATGAAAACAACTTAATAAAATAAATGAAATGAAGACATAGAAACGAGAACAAAATTCAAATAGCAACTAAACATATAGTGTAAAAAAAATTAAACGAAGTGAAGACGCAAAAATGAGAACGAAATCTCAAATCGTAATTGAAAACTCAATATTAAACAAAAAAGTTACACCTTCTCATTTTTTTAAATCAAATAAAGACGACTAAAAAATGAAGTGAAGACGTAGAAACGAAAACAAAATTCAAATTGCAACTGAAAACGCAGTATAAAAAAAATTAAATGAAGCAAAGACATAGAAACGAGAAGCGAAGATGATTCAAGTCGTCTATGTTCAAATCAAATGAAGATGATTGAAAAAAAAAATTAAACAAAATGAAGATGCAAAAACGAGAGAAATCTCAAATGAAAAACTCAGCATTATAAAAAAAAGACAAAACAACTTATATGGAAAACGTTATCTCAAAAGACGCCTTCCATGTCAAAAATCTCAAATAAAAAACTCAGTATTAAAAAAAAAGACAAAAAAATTTGTATGAAAAAAAAGACAAAAAATAACTTATATGGAAGGTGTCTTTTTAAAAAATGTCTTCTATGTAAATTCCTATTTATATCGAAGTCGTCTTCACATGTGGATTAAATTAAAAAAAATAGTCACCTGTTTGTACGCGTGACGAGGCATTTTAAAAATAATTTATTTTTTATATTATTTAAAAAACCCTTGGAGTAGTGGGAAGAGTAGAGATGTGTCGTTCGTGCGGTTGGTGAGAACGCCTTTTGATTTGGTCAGACATGTTTTACTATCAATAATTAAGTTATTAAGGAATTTTTAAAATTTCTTTCTATATATATATATATTTTTCTCCTTTTGCTTTTTACCTAAAATGATGGAATCATATGCTTTCATTCAAATATTTATCAAAAGGCAATGTTTGATAAAGGCACTTTGGTGATTTTTTTTTCCAAATAATTGTTAGATAACCTTTAATTACAATGATTCAACATGATCTTGGCGTAGGAGTGACAATTTACGATACGATGATAACTCGATGCAAACGACTGCACACATTTAATGAAAATGGTTTTAGAATAAATGAATTTGAGTCAAGATAATTAAATAGTTCTAAAGTTTAAGTAATAAATAAATGAACCTACTAAATTCAAAATATATATATACATATATTTAACATAATTATGAACAAGTTAAAAGGCATATTATAAATAAGTTTATTTAAAATTAATATATTTATCAATGTATGAATTATATAATTTATTTTTATAATTTTTAAAAATATTTATGTTTTATTTTATTAATATTTTTATAAAAAATAATTTTAAAAATTAATTATAAAAGTTAAATATGTTCTATATAGATACACGAATACGATACAATTAATAAGCAGATTGGGTCATGCACATTTATGATACAACTCGTTTATAGTATGATAATACTCATTGTCACTCTTAATTTAGTTAAATACTACTACTATTTTTTTAAAAAAAAAAAATTTGGAGTATAAGATCAACATTTCTATGATTTTTACATTAAGATGACCTTAGAACGCAAATAGCTCTAGCTAATCAACTACTTTAATGTCTTAGGAGAAACAACTTCTTTCTAATTTTTAACATCAATTTTGACACTTTTTAGGAGCATACATCATACTTAGATATAACAATTTGTATTGTTATATTCTAAGATTTTGTGTCTTATTTGTATTATTATATTATAATTACAAACACAAAACTAATCAGTTGAAATAATATACTATTGCTACTGCTGTTATGTTTTTGAGGCCGTAGTGCCATCGTTTCTCTCTCACTTGTATCCAAAAAAAAAAAAATCAAATCTAGCACATTTGATAAATGAATTGAATTAGTTAACTTATTAAGAACTCGTAAATACAACAACAGTAGCAATTATTTAATTTATTTGTTAATTAATAAATTTTAATTAACAAATAAATTAAAAACTTAAATTATAATCATTTAATCTTATAGTATGAATGACCCAATAAAAAAAAATGTCGTAAAGTTATATTTTTAAAACATCAGATAAAAACATTGAGTGGCTATCACTAATCATTTTTGTTTTTATTTTATTTTATTTTTTTAATTGTTTGCCCACCTAAAATGACAAAACCACCCCTCCAAGAAGAAGATGCCGTTGCCAAGACCAGATCCAAAGTAGAAGAAAGCCAGCGATAAAAAGAGAGAAAGAAAGGAGAAAAAAATAGTCGTTACACGCCAAGAAGAATCCAAGACACAGCATGACAGCACACCAGACCACACACAAACCCTATATATACGTAGAGGGAATTTTCGTTACTGGCGGCATTGCAAGGTAAATGCAAAAATAATGTGGAAGAAGCAACAGAGATTGTTGTTTTTTAGGAAGATAAGAAGCAGCTGCGATGATGATAATGAGAAGATCAATTCATCATCGTCATCGTCATCGTCATCATGGTGTTGGCGGTGTCCATGGAAGAGATTCTCGATGGGAGCATCATCGTTAAAATGGAAGAATAACAAGAAGAACACGGAGAAGAGCAAGAAGAAGCGCTTCAAGATTTCAATTCTGGAAGACATTCTGTTTAAGATCGTTTCAGCTTTTGAAGCTTTGATTCTCGTCTCCGTTCTCTGTTTCTTCTACTGCTTCTGCGGCTGTCACGTCTAATCTAATCAATTCAATTTTTTCTTCGTTTCTTCAAGCTCTTCCTCATTGATTTGTGTCGATTGGAAACCCTAACGATGGATGAAGAGTGAAGAATATGTATATGTATATACTCTGGAACAGCGGTTTGGTAAGGTTCAATTCGTCAATGGTTCTTTCCATCTTTCTTTGATATGATGAGAGGGATTACAAGATCGATCGTTGCATCTGATTTTTCAATTGAGCATAGGAAGTTGAAAGGAAGAAGAGCAATCATTAATGGCGCTTTGGTTGGGATTATGGTGAGATTGATTATTGAGAATTTCCGATTTTTCAGAGTAAGCTGATTTGGGGGTTTATGACTTTTGTATTGTAATATATTTCTTATGCATGCCTATCTCTCTCTCTTTAATTTTTTAATAAATGTGAATTTGTATTTTTAAAATTATGTAATCTTTTTTGTATAAAGATCATACAATTTTGAAGGTAATCCAAATGACTCTACATAGCATGTTCAAATTTGAGAGAATCATGCTGGTCCATAAAGAGGGAAAGAAAATAAAAGAAAAAAAAAATAGTCGTTAAACGCCAAGAAGAATCCAATACACAGATCTCCGTTCAAGAACATGAACAAGAACAAGAAGAAGCGTTTCAAGATCTCAATTCTGGAAGACATTCTGTTCAAGCTCGTTTCTGCTTTCGAAGCTTTGATTCTTGTTTCCGTTCTTTGTTTCTTCTACTACTTCTACGGTTGCCATGTCTAATCTAATCAATTCAATCTTTCGTCGTTTCTTCAGTCTCTTCTTCATTGATTTGTGTCCTCTACTCTAAAATACAAAAAAATTAGCAATTAAAAGAAGTGTATACTTGAAAAATCTGTAACTTCAAAATTGTATGTTTTTCAATTTAAGTAATTTTTTGAAAAATTATTGTAGGATATGTTCCCGCGCCAACTTTTACATATCTCTGTACTAATCACTATTAGGGACTTTATGTGTAACTTAGACATCATTCATCTCAAATTTATAAATTCATCTGCTAACTCCTTTGAATTGGTGGAATATCACTGCAGGAAGGACACACACGCGACGAAGACGAGGATAAAACCTTTGTCTAACATATATTTCAATTATTACGACCAAGTTTTATATTAACTCAATTAGTTGTCTTTGTAATTAAGTGATACTTTAATGAGATAATACTAAGTTTCCTTATCCTTCTATCTAAATAAATTATTGTAAAAGAGCATGAGGGAATACATCAAATTTGAATTTTTTTTTTGGCTAAAAATAAGTAATGTATTTTTTTTTGCTAAAAATAAGTAATGTATTTTTTTAAAACATATTAAAGCGACTGTTGCAATTACAATTCTCACAACTATTATATGAATAATTATTATACATATTAAGGTCAATACATCTTCTCTTGACTCTTAGGCATCTCCAACCCTATTCTTATTTTTTACTCTATTTTGAAGTTACTTCAACATCAAAGTGTAACTTTTTATCCAACTCATTACTCCATTTTGTTACTCTAAAAAAATAAAAATTTTAGAATATTCCTTTTTACCTCCTTTATATTTTTTTATTATTTTTTAAAATTATATTTTTATACATAAATTTTATTTTGCATATTTACTCAATATTTTGTTTAATTATTAATATCAATTTTATTTAAAAAACTATAATCTTTAATTTCATATCTAATGTCAAACTTATCGTATTAAAAATTTAAATATATACAAAATATAAGAACAATATCAAAAAATTTAGAAAAAAATCCATTAAAACATGTTTATTTAAAAAATAAAGAACAAAAATAAGTATAAAATAGTAAAAATAATTCATATAAAATTATATAAAAAATAAATAAAGTAACTAAAAGTTTTTAAATAATTACATTTTTAACTGGAAAAAAACTATAAATTTAACTTAAAACTTTTTTAATGAAAAAAACTGTTAACTGAAAATAAAAAAACAAAAAAAAATGAAAAAAATAAAAACAAAAAAAAATAAAATAAATAAAATCAACAGCACCATCTTTGGCACATGTGAACAATGTCACGCCCAAAAGCCCTCCCCCCAGATTTTGGCGCAGGGTTGGAGATGGCCCTAATAAGTGAAAACTAGAATTTGGAATTTTTTTTTTTTGCTGAAAATAAGTAATGCATTTAAAAAAAAAACTTTAAAGTGATTATTCAATTACAACACTCACAATTATTACATGTATGATGAATAATTATTATATACATTAAACTCTATATTCATTTGTCTAATAATTATAAATATTGAAGTTTGCATAACATACATAATTATAATGGTCAATTTAATAGTATTTTTTTAAATAGTCAATTAATAGTAATTAAATAATTATTATTTTTACGATAAATAATTATTATATACATTAAGCTCTATACTCATTTATTTAATAGCTATAAATATTGCAGTGTGAATATATATATATATATATATATAATTGTAATTGTCAATTTAATAGTAATTAAATAAATACAAATGCCTAAGTTTTACTTATTAGTGGACCATGCGTCATTCTTGGAAGTAAAACACCTTAGACATAAAATAATCATCGGCTAGGAAACTTACCGAGGCCTCTTAAGAGAAGATGGAATCAAATATGTTGATGGGTTAACCATGGTCAAGATCGATGTTGAACGTTTCCTGGAAAAAGCAATGCTGACCATGGTCAAAACTCAAAAGTGAGAGGATGCTGACGATGGTTAGCAAAGGAATGGCCGAATTAACTTTGAGACTTACGTTACGATTGGTATGTAGAATACCATAAATATTTTTTTTTTTTTTTTGCATATATAGGTAATATTTGCTAAGTGATAGTGTGAGTGATTTTATTTTTTTTTTTAATGTATATAAAAAGTACTTGAAATTTCAAATTTAAATGTCATGGAGAGGCTAGAGAGATATTTGGTGGCACAAATGAATTTTGGTCTTTTCAAAAAAGATGCTTTAATGAACAAAATTCTAGGATGGGAAGAATATTTGGTTATCATCCTGAAAAAATTAAAAAAAAAAAACTTAAATCTACTTAACAATATTTAATTATATTGACACCTCTACTTTATCTAAGCTACCAATTCAATTGACACATTAAAAATAAAATGTCAAAACTAATTTAATTTATTAAATCCGAAGAAAACAAGTGCACTTAATATATAATTTAAGGAAATTATCAGTGAAAATGTTGGAACTGCCACGCCATATAAGTATGCTCATATGATGTGGTAGCTATGTTGACATTTT
>JAJIYU010014924.1:0-12969 GCA_030144865.1 Tinospora cordifolia
ACAATCGATATCTGTTGAATTAATGAAAAAATAAATAATAATACCATTGATGCTGTATATAAGCTTATAATAACTTTATAAGCCAATAGAAATAATTAGCAGTAGAAAAAAAAAAAAAAGAAGCCGAAATTCTGGAAAATGGCGCTTGAACCAGAAAAATCTGGATTTGCTCGGATTGCCAGTGAAGGAGGATTCTAGAGAGTTCATGAACGGAATTGGGCGGTGGATGATCGAAAATTCTAGACGTCTAAAGCAAGTTTAAAAATCGAATCTGAGGGAAGAAGAAGAAATCCTGTTGGGCATTCAATCCGTGAATAGAAGAAGAAGATCGAAGAAGGAAGAAGACCGAAAGAAGAAGAAGAACACTGGCAGTTCGATTTTGTGGGTTGGGCGAGCTGAAATCGAAGTGCACAAGCTAAAAACTGAAGCTTGGGATTAAAATTTCTGGGTTTGAAACCATAAAACAGAGGAAGAAGCGAAAGAGGATTTCGGTTTGGGGTTTGAAGTTCTGAAATCTGTTTTGGGGGGGGGGGGGGGGGGGGCGCGGAACACCCACGATGACACTAAATTAGGGGGGGGTGTGGGGGGGGTGGGTGGGGGGGGGTGGGGGGGGGGGGGGGGGGGGGGGGGGGGGGGGGTGTGGAGCAACAAGGAAGAGTATGAAATCTGGGATTTCTGGTTTGAATCTGTAGTTTGGGACGTTGCATAACAAGAAAAAAAAATCTGGTTTTGGTTTGGATTGGTGCATCGTTTTGGTGGTGGTTGGAATTGTTGTGGTGGTGCGTTGTCAACAAAAGATAGAAGAAGCATGATCAAAATTTTTGTTTCAAATTCTGGTTCGTGTTCAGACAAGAGTAGAAAGAAGAATGGCTGTAAAGATTTCCTCATTTTCTGGTCTTGGCTGGTCGTTGAAACAGGGAAGGTAAAGAATTAAATTCTGGTTTTGTTTCTTTGATATAATTATGCGTGGTGATGATCTTGCTTGGGGATTTAAGATAGTGAACAGCCTAAGGTAAATTAACTTGATTGAATCTCTGCTATGCGTATTGATTGTGATTTTCTGATTTCATATTAACTAGAACAGAGAGACGTTGATCAAAAGAAAAATTCTGGTTTTTGGATTCATATGGAAGGGTGCTATTCTTGATTTTGGGTTTGGAAATTGATGTTGCCGTGAGTTGTGAATTGGATTTTGTGAGATTAATGTACCAATTAAGATGGATAGGTGAGAAAATGAAATTGGTTGTGGTTGCTAGCTCGTGGAAAAGAAGATGATCGGAAGATGTTGGGCGGCTGTGCTAGCGTGAAGATATATATGTGTGTTTTCTACTATTACAAATTTGTAAAGAAGATGGAGCGCGGTTGGGATGCTTTGCTGCTACTATTAGATGAAGAACGAAAATTGTAGCAATGCATTTTTTATGGAAGTTTATCATTGGACGTTGTTCACACGAAAAAGGCAATGATCGACCTAGTTTTGGATTCTTCTCTGAAAGGTATTAAAATTTAATATTATTTTACTTATTTATTCATGTTATCTTAAGATAAAGATAATTTAGAATCAATTATTAAAATAATTTAACTTATTTTAAATATTTAAAAAATTCGAAAGAAAAAATTTAATAATCTTAAAAACCTAATTTAAAAGATTCTACGAGTAGAATCTTAATTTAATTAGGAATAATTTTTATACAACAGGTGAAGAATAATATTAGAAACTTGAAAATTTAATTATTTTAGTTAGTTAAAAATATGAAAAAAATAAATTTTTGAAAGCCTTGAAATTTTTATAAGGAAGAAATGAAATTTTAAGCCCTGAAGCTAAACCTATAATATTTAGAAGTCTTATTTTGTTCGTAATTAAATTTATTGTGATATTAATAAATTATTTAAATTGTGAAGATTCATTTATTAGAAAATCTAATTAAAGTTTTAATTTTAAATTAAGAAAATTTAGAGGACTTAAAAGTAGTTTAATTAGAATATATAAAGTTTTAGAATTTAGGAATAATCCAAAATTAGTTGAAACTAATATCTAGATTTCATAATTAGTTTGGAAATCTTTAAGCTTAAAAATATTTGGAATAAAACCTAATATGAATTAAAAAGTTAGAAATTTTTATTGATTCTTGAATTGCAGATTCTACTCTTTAAGGTATCGAGTATTTCGAAAGAAAGCAAGGAGTCCTGAAGATTGCCATAAATTAGGTGGGTGTGACTTCCTTGCTCATATGTATTATATGGATTTAAGATTCAAAGCATTTGATTGGACAGTTCTAGGTTATTAGAATCTTGTTAGGAAATTGATTGATATTGGTTGGCTTATGTGAATGATGTGTGATGTATGATGAATTACTTAATCCATGCGAAATTAGTTCATGACATGATCTTGCATTTGGATTTTTTCAAATATGGCATGTACAACTAGGAGCATATGCATCTAGATATTATTGCTTACCTATGCATTTTGTCTGCAAGCATAGTTTGGATTATATTCTCTAGTGTATTGTATGATGCTTGATGTGTTTGAGATTATTTGTAAAACTAAAATAAGATGATGGTTTATTAAGAATCCACATACCGGTGCGATTGTCGAGCCTAAAACAGATTTATGTGACATCTCCTATATGTTACTGCTTGAGATTGTCGAGCTACAAGGCGGATCGTAGGTATTTCACCCGGAGCTGACTATGACAGCTCAAAGTCTTTGGGAGACGGTACGAGTCACGATAAGTGCTCTCTCTTAGGCTGTGATGTGAGCGTCGATTGATTTTAGATGGTTATTGGAACCCTTTGAGATTTGATTGGATCACAGGGAATACCAAGAGACATCTCAACCCTCTTCCGGTCTTAGACTTCGACCAAAACTAAATGAATGTTTGAAAGTGTTTGTAATGTTTTGGATTAATTCTGTATAATACATGTGATGTGTAGGATCAATCCACTAGGTTTCGAGCTCACTCCCATTCTGTTTTTCAGGAATAATTGGGCGTAGTACACATCTGTCTATGTCAGAAGACTCACAATCAACTAGGACACTTCATTGGGGAGGTGGTCTAGGATAGGTAGTATTGAAAATGGTATTTCGTTTAATTTTTCTGAAACGACCCTCATGTGTTTATTTGATTTTTAATTTCAGTTAACCAGATTTGTAAACGATATTGTAATTTTAACATTTTTGTTTTGATTTCAAATTTTAAAGTATTTCTGCTACACTATTTATGATTTATATTGCTTAATCCGGTGAATGTATTGAGAAATTACCGTGTTCTTTTGTTCTAAATAAAATATCTATCTAGACTTTGACTTGAGAAGAAAAGTTCATGAACTTAATTTCAAAGAAAAAGATTTTGAACAGAACGAAAATTTTAAGTAGCATAGATTTTCAACGGACGACAATCCACACGTTAGATGTAACGTGAACAGAGGTTTGGTTGAAAATTGGGGTGTTACATGTGAATAGTTTGTTACTGTAGCTACAGTGTCTGTTACTGTAGCTATAGTAACCGTTACTGTAGCTATAGTAACCGCTGAATCTTATTTTGTCTGCTGACAAAACGGTAATCGTGTATTTGAATAGTAACTTTTTTTACTCAACTTTTGGGTATTACAACACTAAAATTTTTAGGTATTACAATCTGAGGCCGCCATACATGATATATGTGCTAGCAAATCCTTAGGATGTTGTATGAGAATACACCTAACTGTTTGGCAGCCTGCTCGAGTGAATTTCTTATTGTCTTGGAGGCTAGTGATGTAATACCCCAAATTATTTTGTATATGTGAATGCGATTAGTCTATGCCTATATATGTGACACTTTATTAATTGGTCCATATATGTATATTTGACATGCAATTGATTAACCGGTTGGCATAGAAGCGTATATGGATATGCATTAAATAAATATTAGGCATGTGGTAATATTGGGTAAATATACTTAATATGTGTATACGCATCATAGTCTTGTTTATTAAAATAAGAAAATAGTATTATGAATAATACATTTAGTATGATGTTAATATAGAGGTATATGTGTAAAGTATTAGTTATATGCACTTATGAAAATAATATAAACTTATGAAAATAATATTCAATATGATATTAATATGTATATGCATTTGTGAAAATAATATTTTGAATAATATACTACGTTTGATATTGATGAAACTTAAATATATATATATATATATATATATATATATATATATATATATAGAAGTATGCATTAATATAAGCGCGCTCTTGCGTCAACTCGTGCTCAGGCCCGCGTCCTGGGCCGCGGACAGGCACGCGTGCCGGGCCGTGCACTAGGTTGTGCGCCTTGTTTATTTAAAAAAAATACAAAAAAAATGAGAATGCCATGATTTTTGGCCGTAGATTGAGCGGAAAATGCCTTTTAACCATTGATTTGGACGTGAAAAAAATGTCAAAAACCCTAAATCGAAAACCTTAATCATCTAGCCACCCAAAGCAAGCAAAAATGAAAATTCTCCTTATTAGGAAGGCAAAAAATGATGGATATGATCCTTAAAGACTCTATATAAACCCCTCAACCCCACTTATTTCATTCATTCCAAAACAAGAGTTGAAATTCCTCTTGCTTTCTCTTTGCCTCCTTCTTCGCAACCTTAGTCCTTTTTCTTCTTTTCTTGAGCTATTCTAAATAGCTTGCGAGGTAGTAGCAATGAAGTGCTACAAAGATTTCAAGAAACGATCTTGAGGTGAAATTTCTTCCTTTCTTTTAATTTATTATTTTTATTTGAATAATGTTTGCCTGTTTTATTTTATTCTTGTCTTTTCATTTATACTATTCAATTATTATATTGTTTATGATCGAGAGAGTATGCTCTGTAGTTGTGTCTTGTACGATCTTCTACATCAGAAATCAAAATTTAATATAAATGTTATACTATTAGAGCTATTATTTATCATGTATTATTATATTGCTTATAACCAAGAGAGTATGCTTTGTAGTTGCATCTTGTACGATCTTCTACATAAAAAATCGAAAGTAAATGTTCATGAATGTGAATGTTATACTGTTAAAGTATTTAAACACTGTTGAAATGTTTATTATGCTCTTGCACACAAAAATAAGATTAAACAAAGATCTCAACCACGTACCGGCATGGGGACTGATGTTCTCCTTGTGTGTTACCATCCTTTTAGATTGGTTGTCAGGATTGACATCAGAGTGGACTGGGTTTCAAGAGTGATCCCACTTCACAGAGAAGGGTTTGAGTTTCAGAATTGATTTTTCCCCCTACATCTGGAACACGGAGGTTAATCCCTTTCGGTCTAAATTACAACAAAAATAATATGTTGTTTGAATCAATTAAATCCTTGAAAGTGTTTGATATGCTTGTATTATTTGGTTGGAATAATGAATTAAATAGATAGAATGATTCACTGGGCTTTTTAGCTCACCCCCCCCTATTTTTCACATTTTAGGAAATTAATTTATCAGCTCACGTGGGAGATTATTTATTAAAAAATTTCTTTATTTCGTTGTAGGGCATGTGGGCCCAAACAATGTACGCAAGAACTCTCATGAATAAATAAAGGATTTTATTTCCACTGTAAAAGTTCATGTACTTGAAAATTAGAATAAGTAAATAAAGAATTTTATTTATGATGCCATGAATTATTTTATACATAAACTAATGTACGCAAGAACTCTCATGGATTTAGGACTTAGAAAAAGGATAACGTAGCATGGGCCCACCTTTCGGGCGGCCCAAGAATATTGATTAAAGAAATTATACCGTTAGATGATGGATTGATAGGGCACGGGAGGTCGGGGTGTTACAAGTGAGAGCCTCGACATGTGTTTTCAACATTAAAACTATTTTTAAAATAAAGCATGCACGATTGCATTCTAGATTTACTGTTGCATTCACTCGCATAATATTATTATTCATGCATACATAACATTGTTTTATATAATTTTTATTTTAAGTTATAGATTAGACTACATTATTCACTAAGCTGTTGTGAACAAATTTGGCTCACTACTCTAATGTTTCAGGTTTTTCTACTATGGACAAAGGCAAAAAGGTGGTCATAGCGTAGTGTTGCGTTCTCATTTATCTCGGTAGGGTTCTCTACGTTGTTCATTATTTTGAGAGTTAGTATGATGTATAGGGGGTGAGAAAAACATTGTAAATATTTTGACTTAGACATTTTCACTACTATTATATTTAGAAAACCGTACATAACCAACTTTTGTTTAACTTAAATTTCTATTGCAATTTTTTGTTTTAGTTACTTTTGCATTCTCTTATGATTACTCTGATGGTGTTGTATACGGTGTTGTGAAAGAGGTTTAATAGTGTTTTGGTGAGCTCGGCTTGTGAATGGGTTTATCAGGACACTGTGTCGGTTAGTTCATCCTTTTTCCTAGGGAATGGGTCCCGACAATGTTGGTATTAGAGCTCGGTTTAAAATTAAGAAATAACGATTATTGTTAACCTAGGGAATCTCAAAGTAAACGTGAAAGTTAGAAAAACCATAGGAAATGACTTAGACTAAGATAGCAGAATTACGAACAAAACTTTCTAACTTCTGATTGACAAGAAGAAAAACTGAGTGAGAGTGGTCATATCATAAGGGGAATTAGACTATTATTGGGAGTTAGTGAGTTTTTAAGACTTAAGGAATTTCAACCTCATGAATTAGATTACCACTTAGATATAGTCATCTTAACGCATAGTTATTTCTTATTATAAGCACTTAAAGTAATGGTCTACTTAATCTTATAAATGATAGAAGCTTAATGTTTTATGTAGAGCACGATGCCTCCTCAACGTGGGAGACCATGTAGGATCCTAGAGCCTGTGCCACCACCACCACCTTCGATTTAGCTGGAGCAGGACCCCACATGGAGGCTCGAGGCTTTGATCAGGGTGTCTACTAAGGATACTCAGGCCCAGACAACCTTATTGAGAAAGAGACTAGATAGGATTGAGGCTGAGAGACAAAGGGCTGAGCCAGTAGCATCCCCTACACCAGTTGTACCTGAGATCGGAGCAGATGAGAGGGTTGTAGACCACGTAGAGCAAACCCCATTGAAACAGGTAGACGGTGTTGCCCATGATCACCTCATAACGAGGTTTTTGGACTTGAGTCGAAGGAGTTTCGTTGGGGTCTGAGTTTCGATGCGACAGAGAATTGGCTTCTTAATGTTGAGAAGAACGCAAAGACATTGAGGTTGTCTAAGGAAAACTAGGTACTCTTTGCTGCACACATGCTTGAAGATGAAGCCACCATCTAGCGGAATGCCACCCGAACTATAGAAGGCCAATATCAGATAAATGACATCAATGCCTAGTGAGGCTACCCTTAAGACCATACAAAGGTAAGCGTTACAGTTTAAGATAGATGGTAGAGTGCCCAAAGGTCCAAGTGCCACCTTGCAGACGCAGTTGCAGTTATAGCCCCAGTTACTAACTCAGGGTATTTATCATGGTGGACCCCAATTGGGTAGGGGGACAATCTAGAGGGGAGTAGAGTCAGCCAACTCCTGCAGTCCTGATCATCGCCACCCTAGTATAGACTTATCAGCCAGTGGGACAACCATCGACCCAGTATGGGGGCCGAAGTAGAGGTCGAGGCAGAGGGAGAGATTCAGGGCACAGAGGCTATGGTCAGGACCAGACCTATCAAGCTAAGCAGGCGTGTTAGATTACATGTTTTTAGTGTGGTCAGCTAGACCACAAATGAAATGACTGCCCTATGCTTGTTTCAGCTTTCAGGGTACCCACCACCACTATCACTCAAGGGAGAGCATAAACAATCACTCAGCCTAATCAGGAGGCTACCACGACTTTGGTAGAAGGTATTGTTTCTATTTTAGACTCTACTTTATATGTGTCGGTTGATGTTGGCTCTAGTTTATCATTCATATCTAGACATGCAATAGATAGATTTCGTGTTGAGGCTAGGAGACTTTGAGACCATTATTGACATTTTGGTGTTAGAGTTCATGGAGTTCGACACTATACTAAAGATAGATTGACTAGTAGCTTACCATGCACATGTCGATATTTTGCCAAGAGGGTGGTGTTTCAGATACCAGGATAACCTATTTTTATCTTTTAGGGTAGTGCCTCTGATAAATCGAGAACCTGAGGTAGAATGGTGACTCAATATGAGATTGATACTCTAGCCCGTTTAACCACCATAGATGAGAAACTTTCACGGGGCAGTATTTATGAGATTCCTATTGTTAGAGATTTTCCTTATGTGCTCCCTAAGGATTTACCCAGCTTGCCTCCTAAGCGAGAAATTGATTTCATTATTGAGGTTATTCTAGGGACGTAGCCCATTTCTATCCCACTTTATCAAATAACGCCTAAGGAATTGCAAGAGTTGAAGGTCTAGCTAGAAGAGTTGTTGAATAAGGATTTTATTATCCTAGTGTGTCACTTTAAGGTGTTCTGGTATTGTTTGTGAGGAAGAAAGATGGGAGCCTCTGTTTGTGTATCAACTATCAACAGTTGAACAAGGTGACAATAAAGAACAAGTACCCTCTCCTATGTATTGATGACTTGTTTGACCAGCTCAAAGGTGCTACTATGTTTTCAAAGATAGATCTAAGATATGGGTACCATCAGTTGAGGGTTAGGGAAGAGGATGTAACGAAGACGGCCTTTCGCACTCGTTATGGGCACTATGAGTTCTTAGTCATGCCGTTTGATGTGAAAAATGCCCCTGCGATGTTTATGAACCTGATGTAGAGAGTGTTTCGTCCTTGTCTTGACTCATTCATCATTATCTTTATTGATGACATCCTTGTTTACTCGAAGACTAGGGAGGAGCATGCTGAGCATTTGAGAATTGCACTGCAGACTCTTCGAGATCACCACTTGTATGCTAAGTTTAGCAAGTGCGAGTTCTAGCTATCAGAGGTTCAATTTCTAGGCTATGTGGTAGGAGCTGAGGGTATTTTTGTTGATCTGGCTAAGGTTGAGACTATTATCAATTGGCCAAGACCTACCACGGTGACGAAGATGTATAGCTTCTTGGGTTTGGCGAGTTATTATTGTAGATTTGCATAAAGTTTCTTGAATATTGTTGCACTAATGGGGGCATATTACCATGGACTTTGTGATGGGGATACCCCAGGCTCAAAAAAAGCATGATACTATTTGGGTCATTGTGGACAGACTGGCTAAGTCTGCTCATTTCCTCCCGATACATAGTCGAGATTTAGTTGAGAGATTGAGTCGGTTATATATCCGCGAGATTGTGAGATTACATGGCGTCCCAATGTCCATTGTGTCTGATAGGAGATGTTCGGTTTACGTCCTGCTTTTGGTATAGCTTGTAGAACCAATTGGGGACTTAAGTAAGCTTGAGCACAACCTTCCATCCACAAACTAATGGTTAGTCTAAGAGAGTGATCCAGTTTTTGGAGGATATGCTCCATCCATGTGTCCTTGACTTTCATGGTAGTTGGGAGGATCATTTGGCATTGTGTGAGTTTGCATATAATAATAGCTACCAGGTGAGTATCGACATGGCATCATTTGAGGCATGATATAGTTGACCTTGCCGATTGCCAACTTGTTGGTAACATAGAAGTTTTGGGCCCTACTTTTGTACAGGAACAAATTGAGAAAATTTAACAGATCCCTCAGAACATGAAGGCTACTCAGGATAGACAGAAGAGTTATGCGGATAACCGAAGGAAGGTCCTTGAGTTCGATGTTGGTGACCATGTACTTTGTCAGATTTCCCCTTGAAAAGGGTAGACTTGGTTTGGCATTTTAGGAAAACTCGCATTGAGATATATTGGACCTTTCGAGATTATTGAGAAAATAGGTCCTGTTGCATACCGATTGGTATTGCCGCCTCAGTTAGCAAGGGTACACAATGTGTTTCATGCGTCAATGTTGAGTAAGTACTACCCCGATCCCTTACACGTGATCAATTGGAGGCATGTTGAGTTGAGAGAGGATTGTACGTACAATGAGGCTCTAGTAGCTATTATTGATCGAGTCATGAGGATACTATGAAACAAGGAGATACCGATGGCATGGGTACGTTGGCAGTTTCATGGTTTTGACAGTATAAGTTTTTGGTATTTGGGTCGATATTAGAGGCTTAACTACACCATTTGACCATGTTGACCTTGTCGATCATCCAGATCAGCAAGAGTTAGGTTTGATTAGAGTTGACAGTATTAACCAAATCAATAAATAGACTCCAATTGATCGAGTCAATCCTTTGATTGACCAAGGATTATAAAGTTAGATTTGAGCTAAGTTTCATCTAGATATTAAGAAACCACGTTGGTTACTTAGGATCAAACGTTAGCGGGGAGCGATCAATCACAAGAGGAGCACCAGGAGCTAAGCATCCTTGTGAGAAGTGTTTATAATTTATCGCTTAAACTTGTTATTTTGTACATAAATAGAATGTTATTACATATTGAAATGCATTTACAATTTTTAAAGGGGTTTTTAAATGAAAATGTGCACCAAATCTTGAGGTTTGAAGCACAAGTTAGGGTATTAGATGTAGTTGAGCATTGAGGACTAGATGTTGCAGTACCTGGAGGTATGTTTTGTGCAGGTTTTCAATTGACCCACTTATTGAGGATCTGAGGCCACCATACATGAGATATGTGCTGGCGGATCCTTAGGATGTTGTATGAGAATATACCTAATTGTCTAGCAGCCTGCTCGAGTAGATTTCTTATTGCCTTGGAGCCTAGTGAAAGCTTCGGCATGTATTTTCAACATTAAAACTATTTTTAAAATGAAGGGTGCATGATTTTTGTAACAACCTAGGCCCATATAATATATAATATTTACACATTAATACATACATATACACACACTAAATATATATTATATTTTTTATACCCATATAATATATAATATTTGTAGAACCTTATCACATATATATATTTAACGCATTCCTATATATATATGTATGTATGTATGTATGTATGTATGTATGTATATTTATTTTTCTTTATATTATTGATTTTTAGATACCTTAAGATCGCACCAAAATTTCTCAATCAATGTTATTTTACTTTATTTTGTACCTTGGAATATACATCATTTATATCAAAAAATGTCATAATACTCTCAAAGTCAAATCATTTTATTTAACGAATTTCATACAAATCTTCAGGGTATTACATTCTACCCCCCTTAAATGAATTCCATCCTTGGAATTTGCACTAGTTCACTCGATGTTGTTTCGTTACGTATCCCTAGCAGAGAGGTTTGGATTTGATTAAGAAATCTTGGACAACTCTTCTACGAATCTTTGTGATCATCTTTTGCCATTTTAGGAACTACATAGCTATGGTGTTTGGCTATCTCCTTTAGCTGAAACTGAGTTTCTTCTAAGTGCTACTAAGACAATCCTTAAGTGTTTCATAGATTTAGTTGCCTATTGCAAACTAGTAAAGACTGTGTCCAACCATTTGCTTCATCAAATCCATATGTGTTGCTAGGATATCTTAGTCTAGGAGTATGTATAATGATTCTTAAGGGTCATCTTGGGTATATCTGACACTCAGATTCCTACTTGGTGATATCTTGGTCTAAGATCTTTCCTCGTAAAGTGAGTGGCTTATTTCGATTGATCGAATAAGTCATCAATACTAAGTGGAGGATACTTATCCTTTACTGTTGTCTGATTTAGTTTCCCATATGAAGGGATAGCTATGGGGTTAGTTCTAAGATGAAATTTAATCCTGAATTTTATTGGTAAGTAACTTAGAAACATACATTTTGTAACACCATAAATTTCTCAAAATTGTTTTTTTTTTCAATCATTTCGTCAAAATTTGGGTGTTACAACCAACTACCCTTTCTAAAATAAATTTTGACCTAATAGCTTTTTTGAGTTACTACTACTATTTCTACTGAATGTTTTATTCTTTAGGGATGTCAGCAACTACGAACACTCTAGCCTAGTTCTGGTTTTGCCCTTGGTTGTTGTTTGCAAGGCAGTTGCTGTTGAGGACGCATATTCTGTCCTCCTCCCTAGTTGTGTTGTTGCCATTGGGGAGCCTGAGTTTTGATAGGACAAAACTTTGCCATATGCCCTGGCTGGTTACAGTAAAAACACAGCTCTTGTTGTCTGGCCTGCTCTTTTTGTTTGTCCTTGTTAAGTAAAGCTCATTGCAGGGCCTGGGGTACCCTATTTCCACCATTTTGTTGATTGGTGTTTTGTCTCTTCTGAGGTATTTGGTGGTTGTTGCCATTTTCTAGCCTCTTATTCCTACTTCTTAACTTTTGCTTAAAGTTTAGCTCTTGCTTTGAGGTCAATGCCCTATCTACGACTTCTCTATATGTTTCTGGGCCTGCTGTCTCTATTAACTTCCAAATATCAATCTTGAGACCCTGAGTGAAGCGGTTGACCTTCTTCTTCTCTTCACTAATCAGTTCAAGTGAGAACTTGGCCAATCCAGTAAATTTGGCCTCATACTTGGCCACTGTTATATCCCTCTGGTTCAGCCTAACGTAGACCTTCTATATCTTCGTCAGCGTTGCTTCGAGGAAGAACTTCTCGTAGAATATCTCCCTGAACTCTTCCCAGTTCATCCAGCTAACATTGATGTTTGGGTCTGCCTTTACTATCCACCACCAGCTTCTAGCTGGTCTTTTGAATTGATGAGTAGTTATTAGCAACCCCGCAAGTGTACGGGATCGCAGTAGTAATAACCGATAAGACCGGGTATCGTCCTCAGGGAAAAAGGGTTGATTTGTGATTTCAAATCCCAATTTACTATTGATCAAAGTTTTATCAAGACTGTAATTGGATGTAATTAAATTAAGTTGAAAACTAGAAACTTCTCTAAACAAAAACAATAGTTAATATTAAGAAATCAATGTAGAAACATGTGTAGGATAATGAATGCTGCTGCATAGTTTGCAATCCTTCGTTGTAATTATGAATTACTTAATCCATGAGTTATTGCATCAACAGTTGAAATCCTT
>JAJIYU010014925.1:0-12954 GCA_030144865.1 Tinospora cordifolia
ACGTAGAGCAAGATCTGTACAGGAGGAATGATCAGACATGTTTTGCATTCATCTGACGTAGAGCAAGATCTGTACAGGAGGAATCCTTAGCGTTCAGTGCATCAAATACGTTCTAACTGACCTTCTAGGTAGTTTTTTCCATTTAGAATTGAAAAGTCAATTGGTTTTTTTTTCTTTTCTTATTTTGTTACCCCGTCATAAAGTTATTTGGTGTAAATACAAGAAGGTGAGAAGGTTTTGCAAACCATGCCCTTCCTTGGGCTTCTTTTGCAGAAGAAATAAAACAGGCCTTCTGTTGTTACAGATAAAATTGATGCTTCTTTTTTTTTTTTTTTTTTGGGGAAAATGTCTTGCTCAGTCTCTACGAGCCGAGTATTAATGAAGTTCAATGTTGCCTACTTCACATTTCAAATTATTAGGTGGTTCATTCATGTGCATTGAGTGGCTGTGTTTGTGTTTCTTTTATTGGTCATTAAATATATCTTAGATTGATAATAGAATAATTGAAGAAATTGTGGGTGAGCAAGTTTAATGGTGAGATGGTGACTAGATAAGGAGAGAGAAGTGCTTAGTTCACTGTTGAAGATAGATTATTCCTATTATTCGAAAGAAATTTGCCGTTTAGGTTGTTTGCAAGGAAAATTGAATTTTCAGTTGTGATAATTGTAGCCAACGGATGCAATTATGTATCACTCCATGTACTCAGGGCACCCAAATTGCTGGTTGCTAGGCTACTCGTTCAGCGGAAGATGTTTGTTTTAAGTTATAAATTAACTTTTGACAAAGTTGTAAGGGAAGCAAGGGTCAAAGGCAGCTCATCCAAATAAATCAATAAGCGCGCGGGCACACATTCACATGTAAACAGTATTTTCGTTGCCTTCTGTGACTTCATGCTTCTCATGTTTATAATTGAAACTGCATTTTCTTTGGAGTAAATTGAACATCGCCAAACGATATGCAATATCAACTTTCTTTTCTTTCCTTCTTTTTCTTATTTTTTCTTGAATTTAATATGCTATGTTATAGCTCCAGCCTTCAGCCGAGGAATTTGAACTTTCTGATGTAAGTTATTTTTAAATGTTTTCGTCATTTTTTGTGAAGTATTATTATTGGTGTTCAAAACAGCAAATTAAAGTAATTTAAGTGGCTCTTTTTGCAAGGTTGGATCTAATTTTTTTCCTCCATAACTCTGCTATCTATATCTGTTATGATTATGACGTAGCTATAACCACCAGACATGAGCTTCCATTGATGCTTGCCCCTGTCAGTAAAACTATTACTGACCTTTCTAAGCTTTTTTAAGCAGCTAAATAGATTTCAATTATATGTTAATAGATTTTTCATTTTAGTTTTTCTTTTGAATTCTTAAAATTTTTAAAATCTCATATCCATTTTCTTTCCTCTTCATTAAAACATGGTTTAGTATAAATAAATACGTACACATACACACACATATATATATATTAAAGTTTATTTAGCTGTCTTCAGGGTTGGCCTGAGCAAGGGTCCAAAATGCGGTGACCTTAGGCCCTTTATCTTTATGACATAAGAAATTAAAAAAATAATAAAAAATTATTAATTTTTTTTTTCTTGCCTTGGCTGTCTCTTGTTTTGGCCTTTGACCTGTCTATTTAACTAAAGGTGAGAGGAATTTGACACTTTAATATTATAATTATAATTATGCAATAAAACACATGACTTACCCAATTAAAATAATAAATTAAAGTTAAATTTAATCCCAACTTGTTTAACTTGGGTAGACGTTACAAGCTAACAGATCTCACCACCTTGGCTACCCTAATTTGGTTCAGCAAGGATGTAATGCAAATTCACTAATCCTTAATGGGTCTGTAAAGTAATTCAGAATCAACGAAATAACAAATCCATCAATAGTTCCTCCCTGTTACAGTGTAGCTGTGTGGATTCATCCGTGGCAATCCACAGAACCTAAACAACAATCGAGAAAGATGCGATTTTGAGCGTTGAAAGCGGTCGATGTCGAATCTTGATTTTGTTAGTAAGATAGAATTCTCCGTTTACCAGCCTTACTCTTTTTCTTTCTCTCTTGCTCATTTTTTCCGTCTTGGTTTGCTTCCCTGTAATGACGGGAAAAGCAATCCAATCCAACTGGAAACAGAATTCATGCTTATCCATTACTCTAACCGATACTACTGGCCCCACTTCCCTCTTTGTTTTGCTCAATTTTCGCTGCCCTTCTACATTTAATGAGCTTCTCCAACTAAATCTCAACTATTTGTTTCATTTTCATCATCTTTCTAGTTCCTTCTTTTTCTTGTTCTTTTTCTTCTTGTTGTTGTTCTTGTTTTTTGTTCTATGGCGTTTGAAAATCGGACTATACTGGTGACTGGCGGAGCTGGGTTTATTGGTACTCACACGGTTGTGCAGCTTCTCAATGAAGGTTTCAGGGTTTCTATCATTGATAACCTTGACAATTCCGTGGAAGAAGCTGTTCAGAGAGTCAGGGATTTAGTGGGTCCTGAATTGTCCGAGAGACTTCAGTTTCATCTGGTATTTTTGGCTCCAATTTCTTGGTTTTCTTTCTTTTCTTAATTTTGTAATTTCTTTTGGCAGGTCTTGCAATTTAAGAGAAGGGTAGTTTTTGTTTTGATTGTTTTCTCTAAAGATGATTTTGTTGTTGGGTGATGCGATTGTAGGGTGATCTCAGGAACATGAATGATTTGGAGAATCTATTTGCTCAAACTAAGTATGTTTGTCTCTTCATTTATTTTTGTGATGTTTTGGATTATTAGTTTTATTTGATTTGATAAATTTTTATGAAACTTTGATTTGTTGAATGATGCAACAGGTTTGACGCTGTGATACACTTTGCGGGTCTGAAAGCCGTTGGAGAGAGTGTGGCCAAACCGAGGCGATATTTTGATAATAATTTGGTTGGTACCATCAATTTGTATGAGACCATGGCAAAATATGACTGTAAAAAGGTTGGTCTCTCCATTTGTTTCTTCAGGTTTTTCTTTACGAGTGATACATATTGAATTGTCTTGAACTGAATTTGGGTGCTGCCAGTTCTCTTTTGAGTTATCTCTCACCTATTTGACCCGTTTAAATATTTGTTTCTGTCAATTATCATCACATTTGATCCCAAATTTTTGCTAATTGTGTTTGCAACTCAAATGAAATTGGTGCAAGATGGTCTATATTTAATAATGCAAGAAATGAACGTTGAAACAGCTTTAATGTAGTATGAGGTGTGGAAGAGATGATGAAATGAGGATGTAGGAGTCCTGTTGTTTTACCAACTAATTGGGATGTGCAATTGATGTAGACGGTTGCTAGTCCTTTTGAAAACTCTTGATTAAAGAGTTCTCAGCTAGTAAACACAGAGAAAAATAGATCGATACTTGGATATGACATAAATGACTCTTTGAGACCCAATTAAAAACCTTCTTTTTGGATCAAATTATTCGTATCTTGGTTTTGCTAATTGAACTTTGCAAGAACTTCAAATTATGCTCTTGAAGCCCATCTAAGTGAGATCACCTTGTCTCCAATTAAAGTAGGGTTTGTCTAGAGGTTTAAGAGGCTGCTAAGCTGAATGCCTTTCATCGGGTTGTGGCTTGTAAGATGGTGGAGAGATTTTAGGCTGCATTTGTTTGGCTTGTTATTCAGATACAATTTTTTGTATTTAAATTTTGGAAAAACACACGCACAAAGTTTGGTTGCTTAAAATCCAAAAATAGCTTTTTAAAATTTTCAAAGAAAACACGTTCACAAAATAATAAAATATTGTCTTCTAAGTAGTTACTTTTTTGGTTGTAATCTACCGTTCAAATCACAAACCAAAAGCCTTATTTTCCAACTATATCAGAGGATGGCCTACCTTGGTTTGGTTATTTGTGGTTTCTGTGGCTTTCTTTCTTCTTTCCATTGTGGTCTTGAGGAATTCTGCTTTTTTGCTGTATCCTTTTTCTTTTTTCTTTTCTCTTTTCTCTTTAGTGCCATAGCCTATTGTCAAAATAGATTAAATTAAATTACATATAATATCATTGGAACTCCTAGTGGGAAAACTTTTAGCTAAGCTGTTTCTTCTGAAAGGAGCTTCATCCATTGTTTTGTGGGGAAACAAGAGTTTCCTATTGAGATGCTTTCTTTTGTTCCAAATTATTTTTTTACTTTTTTAACATTATTAGTCATTTTTGTCACTGTGAGCTTGATCCAGTCTCATTGAATGTTATTTTCACTGTCTGTAATCCTTGGTTTGTGTAAGTACTACATGTCCTTAACTACATGATTTTGGAAGTATAGATGGTCTTCTCATCATCGGCCACTGTCTATGGTCAACCTGAAAAGATCCCATGCATTGAAGACTTTGAGTTGAAGGCCATGAATCCATATGGAAGAACTAAGGTATGATTGGCAATATCAATCTTCACCTTAATTGAGCTTGTATTTGGTTTAGTTATGTTTCCAAGTACTTCTGGTACTCCTGTAGTTCCTTAGTTTGTAGCTGGTTCCTTAGTATGTTCTAATTTTGACTTGTGTGTTTGTCTGTGCATCTTTGCTCAGCTGCCCGCCTGCAGTTTCTAATCCTTCCATTGTTTGTCATTTTGATTCACTTTATAGCTTTTTCTCGAAGAAATTGCTCGAGATATTCAAAAGGCAGAACCAGATTGGAAAATTATATTATTAAGGTACTTCAATCCAGTCGGAGCTCATGAGAGCGGTAAAATTGGTGAAGATCCCAAGGGTATTCCAAATAATCTCATGCCTTATATACAGCAAGTTGCCGTTGGCAGATTACCCGAGTTGAATGTATATGGTCATGATTATCCAACGAAAGATGGTAGTGCGGTATGTAACATACATTTTGCTTCCATCTTAATGTCAATGTTATGTTCATGAAAGATGCACATCTTTTCTGCTCTTTTTTTTTTTAAACTCTATAGAAATATGTAAGTGCAATTACTACTACTGAAAATTCTGATTTATGAGAAATAGCAGTTCCTTTCGTACTTCTAAATCCAATTAACAGATTCGAGACTACATTCACGTAATGGACCTAGCGGATGGCCATATTGCTGCGCTTCGGAAGCTTTTCACATCAGAGAACATAGGTGACTCTCTCCCTATGCTCACTCTCGCATAAACATTAAAAGCTTGATGTATACTCTTCATATATAGACGCATGTGTATATGTTCTTTTTAGTGATTTTTGGGGAGGTTTTATGCCAGGCTGTAGAGCCTACAACTTGGGCACTGGGCGAGGAACATCTGTACTTGAAATGGTAACTGCGTTTGAGAAAGCGTCTGGCAAGGTGAGTTTGTTTTCCTAATTTGGTTCGGATCTTGTCTTTACCATTCTTTTGTAGAAACACTGCAACTAGTGTTATCTGTTATTAAAAATTTTCCTTTTTCTCTGTTTTTCCACTTTGTAGAAAATACCCATCAAACTATGTCCAAGGAGGCCCGGAGATGCCACTGCAGTTTATGCCTCCACCGAGAAGGCTGAAAAGGAACTTGGTTGGAAGTATGTACCAGAATTTCACATTTTCATATTTTCTTAACTGCTCTCTAGAGGGCTTTGTCAATCTGGTCATAAAAATTGCCATACTTGGATTTGTGTAAGGTTGGCTGTGTTTTCATTCAAGTCATTCAATCAGATTTATTGACAAAAACTTCTATAAAATAAGAGGACTATTTTTGTGCTTATATCACAAACTGCAATTTTTCTATATATAGCCTTATGCTTCCGTCTATTTTGCATTTTCAGGGCAAAATATGGAATAGATGAGATGTGCAGAGACCAGTGGAAGTGGGCAAGCAACAATCCCTGGGGATACCAACCCAAGCCGCCAAGCCTAACTAATTAAGAATACGAAAAGCTTCAGGGCTGTCTGCAGAGAGTTCCTTCATTCTTCTTCCTTGTAATTTATTTTAGTGCACCTTAAAAAAAGAACTGTAAATAATTATTTAAGTGTTCTTGGGGATATAGGTCATGCATCACCAACCCCTGAATATTTCTTCCTTAAAATACGATAGTAGAAGACTTTGGACAAATTGAATGCTGATGCAGCTGCTGAAACTGTTATAGTAATTGTGAATAGGGTGGTTGTTCAATTAATTCAGTAACTCTTTCCCCCTTACGTGAGCTTGTGAGGTTATATATATATATATATATATATATATATATATAGAGAGAGAGAGAGAGAGAGAGAGAGAGAGAGAGTCCTAGAGTGTGACGTTACCAATTGTTCTAACATAATATGAGAGGGGTCCATGAGAAACTTCAACGACAGCAACCGTAAGGAACCTTCCTTTAAATAAAACTAAGTAGTAGTTGGGGAGATAGATACCGGTGATGAGGCTTCAATAAAAGAAAACAAAACAAGGAAGATAATCAAACATTGTCAGGGGCTAGAGGTTCAGCCATGGCTGGAGTAACTCCTGTTGTTTGCTCTCCTGTCCAGCCTCCTCTCCCAACTCCTTCACCTTTTGCATTCTCAATTACCTCATCTGGGTTGAGCTCTAGACCCATCATCCGACGCTCAAACCTCTTCCTTCGCTTCTTTGCATTTCTCCTATCCTTCACATCCGCTCTCTCCCTCTCTACTCCTCCTCCCAAAAGGCCAAAAGGAGGTGACCCATCTTCTAGTTTTGCCGATCACCCCGAGTTATGGTGAGCAACCTCAATCTCTTCCTTTGCTTTTGCCTATAGTTTTGGAGTTTTTGGGGAATTACGCAGTTGTTGTGTCTTGTGCTCATGTACTATGGTTCTGCAGGTACAGTTTTATTGTATCAGTGTTAGTCTGTCTTTACTCAGCTTACCAGCTTTTTAAAGGTGTATGCGATATAGCATACAGAGGAATTCTCATTTCAGATAGGACTTCTGATTACATAAGCTTCATTCTTGACCAGGTTAGGATGATCTATTAGAAGACATGATTCGTGTTGCCTTGTAATCTATCTTGTGTGTGGTGTTAGTGAGTGACTAACTGTGTAAGAGGATTTGGTAACAGTTTGCGAGCTACCTGTTGGTGTCTTCCGCATCAGTATCTGTGGTGGCTATTAAACAGCTTGATCAGACTTCATTACTGTGGAAAGTGGTCATTGTCTCGGTTAGCATGACCATTGCAGCATTCCATGTTACTGTTGTTTCTTCTGTTTTTTCTGGGTACAGACTCAGCAAGAGGATCTGGTGATTTTGTTGTCATAAGAAAAGCTTGTTGTATTTGAAGAGGCTTGAAGAGATTCATTGTGAAAAATAAAGTAGTATAAATTAAAAAAATATAATTACAATAGTTCCAAACAACTATCTTTCATGGGTAAGATCTCAGCTACTTCAACATAGAACAAACCTTTTATCTTCTTTGATTTTGCTAGTACAATCCATCTCTACCATTTCTTATGACACTCCTGAACCAATTGTTTCTTGATTTCGGTCCACCAACCAGGGTCAGTAAAATATATGATGATTTGAGTCCATTCCGCTGTCACGTACTTCACACCTGTTTTGTTGGTTATCTTATTATTATCCAAAAATGTCTTTATTTTATGGAAAATATCGTCAATTTATGCCATTAAATAAAAAATGTTGGACTTTCAACTTAATTATCCTGAAATGATGAAAAAGTTATTTTATTAAAAAAAAAAAAGGAAAAATGGTGTAAATTTTTTCAAAAGGCGTAATCAGGTTAAAAAGTAATAAAAAGAGATTAAAAAAATGAAAGAAATTAATGTTGAGATACCGTTAATAATAAAAAAAATCTTATTAAAGACTATTCACTAAATATGCCATTAATACAATTTAAAACACACACAAAAGTAACATTGAAAAATAAAAAAAGGTGTCAACTGTCAACTAGTTTAAAAGTACAAATAGAGAGGAAAACAAAAATACATTTTAAAAAATAAAAATATGTTGGAAAAAACTTGAAAAAGGTGTTATTGGTTAAAAAAAATTGTCATTTGAAGGTACTTTCACGCTCGCGGCTTAATTTTTTATTTTTTTTAGTTTTTTGATAATATTACATTTTTCTCTCTTTTTGTATATTCACTAAGTGACGCATTTTTTAGAATTTTTCTTTATTTTTTTAAGTATTGATTCCCTCTTTACTGAAGACAACTTCAATACAATTTTTTCACTAGATGTTTCTTCAACGGAATTTTTTATTTTTTCTTTATTTTGTTTTTTTTTAACTAGACGACCTCTTTTTTAAAAAAATTTAAATACTATTTGTATTTTTTATATAAGTTTTTTTTTTCTCTTCCCTTTTTTTATAACTATGTGACACCTTTAAAAAGTTTTTCAACATTTTTTTATATTTTAAAAATTATATAAAAGGCCGCTTAAACATCTTTAAATTGAATTTTTTAAAATTTTTTCTCTTTTTGTTTTATTGTTTTTTCAGATAACTTTTGTTAGTTTTTTTTTTTTTTTTGAATGTCATTTTATTTTTGTAAAATGATTTTCATTTTTTAAACACTATAAAAAAATATTTAACGTCACTTTTATTTTTAAAAAAAATTACACAAAAGATATCTTTTATTGAAGGCTACTTTCATCACCTTTCATGTTGATATGATGTTACTTAGTGTTATGACGGAGCCTTTAATAGTAAAAGTAGGATAAAAGAGTCAATATTTTAAAATAATGATATTTGTTATAAATAATAATAATAAAATATTGAATGTCTTTGTAACACCTTTGATATTTAGTATTATGTAACATCTAAATCTCATAATGTCCAAATTAATAAGATTATTTAAATTTCATCATTATAATTGATGTAACCTCTTCCCCTCCCCCCCCCCAAAATTTAAAAACTATATAAAGGGGTATTGTGTCTCATAGAAATGATTAACAAAGATAACAATTCTCTCTTGAAAATCTTTTTACTCTCTCTAGTGTTCTTGAGTTTTCTTCCCGTTCTCTTAAAGAAATTCTTGCTTTTTCAATTTGTTCTAGTTTGATTCATATTACATTATCAGCATGAGCTGACTCTTCAAGATCAACTTCGAAGGCACAAGAGTTTGAAAAGAAAATGCTTGAAGGTATATTTTGATTTATGTGATTAAATATTTGAGTAGTACATTTTGTTTGCACATGTTTGATTATTTATATATAATATTATTTACTATTAATTATATGTAATTATATTGACTAAGAAAGTATGCTCTGTAGTTGCGTCTAGTACGATTTTCTACATCAGAAATCAAAAGTCAAATAAATAAATTTATTTAATATTTTATTGATTATGTTCTATTCTTGATTTTTATAAATGGTACTATAAGTTTGGGTTGATAGTAGGTAAGTCTTGTCCTGATTAAAGCTAAACATTGAAAGGAATATGGGTTTCCTGTCCTAGGAAGTCAATTATTCTAAGTAGACTCTGTTTCACCGCCCTTTCTTGGAAGTTGTCCTACCAATTCATACAAATAGTACATTTTGATTATCAAGATGTGAACATATATGTAATTGATATCATTCATTATTAACCAATATATATAACATATCTATTTCATTAAAATAGATTAAAAATTTATTTGAAAAAAAAATAATTGTTTAAATAAGTCACATTCTAATATATTTTATTTATCTTGTTAAGCAATATATCAAATCTCACGAAGTTAGAATTTGTGGCACTTGATATTTCGGGCAAAGATTATTTATCGTAGATTTTAGATGCTAGAATTCATCTTGATGCGATGGGTTTTGGAGATATCATCAAAGAGGGAAACAATGAGTCCCTACAAAATCGTGCCAATTATTTGAAAAGTTCAACAAATTCAACAAATTTGTTCAAGTGACAATTTGGCAGATATGTTTACAAAGGCTTTACCGACTACATTATTTGAAAAGTTTGTTCATAACATTGGGATGCGTTGGCTTCGAGATTTTAAATGATATCATCAACAGGGGGAGAATAAAGATGAGTTATTGATTAGTGCACTGTACTCTTTTTTCCTTAGCTAAGGTTTTATCCCACTGAGTTTTCCTTACAAGATTTTTAACGAGACAGTCTTAACAATATTATAAGACTCCATCGGAATATATACTCTTTTTCCTTCTAGATTTTTTTCCTACTGGATTTTATCTAGTGAGATTTTAATGAGGTATATTCTAATATAAAATGCATTCAAAGGGGGAGTGTTATAAATAATAATAATAAAATATTGAATGTCTAAATTAATGAGATTATTTAAATGTCATCATTATGATTGACGTAGCCCCCCTCTTCCTATTCTAAAAACTATATAAATGAGTCTTGTGTCTCATAAAAATAATCAACAAAGAGAACAATTTTCTTTTGAGAAACTTTTCACTCTCTCTAGTGTTTTTATTCCCTTTCTCTTGAAGAAATTTTTGTTTTTTTAATTTGTTCTAGTTTGATTCATATTAATATTTGTAATTTTTTTTTTCTAAATTCTAAAAGTAGTCAAGTCAAAAGTAAAGAAAAAAATGTTCTACATCTTAAGATAAATGTCTTTTTATCCGAGATATATATATATATATATATATATATATATATATATATATTGTGACATTATTGTTAAAATAAGATTTATATAATATTGCTTTTATTTTATATTAAAACTTTATTTTCTAAATCTTTTCACCGTGAGGACGTTTCTTTTTAAATTGGATGGATGACCAGTTGAGTTTGAATCAGTTGTCTACTTTTATGTATCATCAAAACTTGCTTGCTTAATTTTAAAATAAGAAAATCCCAAAATATTTTCGTTTTCAATTACCTCCGAGCCTTAGCTAAAGATACTTCAGTAGTGAAAAACTATGGAAAAACCAAACAACCAAACAGCTGAAAAGTATTCAAAAATCTCCCTTCCTCGCCTTCCAGAAAATAAAAAAAAAGTGTCAGTAGTCCTTGGCTTGTTTCCGTGATACCAATGGTGGTAAAACAAAGGCTTTTTATTTGTTTCCATAATGGATTTCCTGTCCAATTTTATTTGAAGTGGGTAGTAATAATATAATATCAACATAAATAAGGAAATAAATTATTGCTATTTATTGTAACTTTTCATAGCTTATTTTTAGTGGTTCACTATTGACACATTCAAATGTTTTTGTCATACCTAAAAATTAATTTGGCCCAAAGTCAGTCACCTAAAAATAATAAACAGCTGCTTAGAGCAGCTGGTGCAGGTGTCTCCTTGCCCCGGGATCGAAACCTATCTCCTCCCTTTGTAACTGTTGTTGACAAAAAAATAAAATAAAATAAGTAAATAAATAAATATATCCCTAAATAAATAATGCTAGGATGGCCATCTATTATAAAATGAGAATATTTTAAGTGGACAAAAGATAAATTTGGGAGACGTATGGACTGACGAGGCGAATGCAAGGTTAGTCAGGGAAAATCAAAGGTTAGAACGGAGCTGCACACCTTGTGCTCTCTCGCGAGGACCTTCAAGGCAGTTTCCTCTTCCTTCCTTTTTCTTCTCGGTCCTCATCTTTCCCTCCAGGTACGAATTTCTTCTGTTTATCTATCTTGAATCCGATTCAGAACCATAATTTCTATACAGAAAAAAGTTAACAGTTTGTTAATTATGCATATTTCGATAATTATAAAAAAATATTTGCCCTTTTAAGTTAACGAATTTTTACAAAAATTCCTCAAAACTTCTCGAACTTCTTTGAATTAATTCGAATTTTCTAAATCGGAGTTTTGGGCGAATTCAAAGTTTCGAGCAGTGATTGTTTATTACTCCTACTACATTCTTTGATTCACGTAAGCTCTGGTTTACCTTCTTTCGTGGCTAACATCTCAACTACTTCAACATTGAGGAAACATCTAATCTTCTTTGATTTTGCCAGTACACTCTCACCCGTCAAATTTTGCATGACGATTCCCAAGTTGTTATTCCTTGATTTTGGTCTACTATATCCACATTTAATGTAAATTTGTTTTGAGGAGGAAGTTGCCAATGTTTTCTAGTTTTCCTTGGCCTTTGGTAGAGGTTGTTGGTTCTACTACAGTTAGACATGAGTTCTGGAGGCAAGTTTGTGTACATGATTGCACTTTGGAAATTTCTTCACTAGATTATCCTTTCTTCTTGCAAATAATGTGTCCCTGATGGACCAATGTAAAATTGTTGTTATTTCTTTCCGTTCCCCAGAGTGGCCTTCTTAGAACTAGTCTAAACGGTTCAAGCATCTTGGATCTTGGTTTTGCTTCATTTCTTGTCATATTCCTCCCTAGTGACCTTATAGTCAATAAATGATGATTTAAGTTCATTCCGCTACACACATTTTATTTTATTTTATTTTTTGTTGGTTACCTTCCTCTTCATAAGATTTTCCTAAGTGAGCAGGTAGATCATAATCAGTCTCCACAAAGAGATCAGTATTTTATTTTGGAGCTTTATCTTCCAAATACTTTTCCACAAGGAGGTATCTTTTAGATTGGATGAAGAACTAGTTGAATCTGAATGTATAGTAATTGCCAAATTGTAGTTAATCTTCATTTTATACTCTTCATTTAGGGACTAATACTAGACAATTAGATGACGATCTCATTCAACATTTTTTGAGCATGAAATGCAACAAGTGCATGCTAAGGCGGCATGGAGGGAAACAAAGGTTTAAATGTTGTTTCCTTGATGTCCATTGAACACGAAATACTCTAACCTTCTATCCCTATTCTGTGCACCATTGAATGGCTTTGTGCTATAGTTCCCGAACCCAAATGATGCTTTGCCAAAGGTATGAGGGTTGGATTCCTAATTGTGCTTCAAGGAAAGAAGAGTTAGGATAGTATTGGAGACTCATCTCGTAATTCCTCTACCTTTGTGTTGCAACCATTGCTTGGTTGAAAAGTTCCATGTTTTTGAACCCTAACTTGCTGCAAAACTTGGATTGGCATAGCTTTGACCACTGCTTTTAAGCGGATTTTCTTTTCTGTTTCAGAAATTCTCCACCAAAAGGTCTTCTCAATTGTTTTGATTTGTTTCCAT
>JAJIYU010014926.1:0-12954 GCA_030144865.1 Tinospora cordifolia
GATGTAATGCTAACGTTAAACATGTTGTAAGAATATCTGTATACCAATGCTGTAACAATCAGTTCTTCGTTTCCAATTCCTGTATACTAGTGTCTATTTATTGATTTACGTATAATCATTTTCTGTGTTACAGAAAAAAATTGTAGAATCAGAAATCAAAAAATAAAGGAATTTCATACTTACAAAATAATGAAAGAACCTTTGTATACCAATGTTGTGATCGGTTACCAATTCCTGTATACTAGAATCATTTTTTGTGTTTAAAAAGAATCACAGAACCGCAAATTTTATTTTCACTGAACTTTTTTATGATTGTTTCCTAAATTGATGATCAAAATTTTTTCCTTCTTGAAACGATCGCATGTTTTTTCCTAATTTCATGATTCTTCTGATTGCGCCATTTTTCCTAAAAAATCGAGATCTTTATTTTTTTGAAAACTCGTTTTCAAACTGTTTCCGATATTTTTGCTATTATGTTTTCCATTTTTTTATATAAATGAAAATGATGGTATTTATGTAATTACTCATATTTTTTGTATAGAAATGTGTTTTTCCCTATATTATATAAAAAAATATTATAATATTTTATATTTATACTTTATACCTTGGGATATGAACTGATGAAACTATCAGATGCGATAAATGATGAAAAGAAAAAGTAATATCCCTAGTTCTCAGATAGAAAGCAGGATTGATTGTACTCGGAAGAAATGACGTCTCAAGCTACGAGACAACCACGTCGCCTATGACGTATGTGAGAGAAATCGGGAGTTGGGGTGTTACAATATAGGAGTTAGTAATGTGCTTCGAATTTGTATACACGCATTATCTGTAGGTAATATTGACATTACACTGGGAACAAATATCGCAAAGTATTCAAGTCATTCATATATAATACACGCTTTATTTGGATGTTGTACTTGTGTGATACCATAACATATATTACCTGAAAAGGTCACATTATTCGGATTGGTATACTGACAATATTCGCGCGATATTCACGTCCGTCAAATATATATACATAACTTATTCTAAAGTGATACTATTGTTATACTAGAAGAGATAATCTAGCACAATTACACGTCATTCGAGATTATATATATATATTATATCGGGAATAGATATATCTTATTGATAACATCATTCAAATTTGTATACGGTCATTATTCGCGCGATATTCACATTGGTCAAATAGGTATACAAGTGTTATTCCGATGTTATACAACTATGATACCAGATATCTGCTAGTTATACCAAGATTATACCAGGAACATGTATCACTTATTGATAATGTCATTCAAGATTGTTTGGTCAAATTTGTATACAAGTATTATTTTGATGTTATACGACTGTCATATTACTCGATTACATGTCACTTCATTGGTATACCCGCATTGTTCGTCATTCAAAGAATAGCTCATCACATTATTCATTAGTTATACTTATATTATACTATCAATATTGAAATATTATCACATTTATTCCGACATCATTCAAATTTTATTATAATATTACTCGAAAATAAGACCAACAATGAAATTTATAAAAAAAAAATATCAAGGGTATACAGTTGTTATTCGGATGTAATGCTAACGTTAAACATGTTGTAAGAATATATGTATACCAATGTTGTAAGAATCAGTTCTTCATTTCCAATTCATGTATACTAGTGTTTATTTATTGATTTATGTATCATTGTTTTCTGTGTTACAGAAAAAAATTGTAAAATCGAAAATCAAAAAAATAAAGGAATTTCATACTTACAAAATAATGAAAGAACCTTTGTATACCAATGCTGTGATCGGTTACCAATTCCTGTATACCAGAATCATTTTTTGTGTTTAAAAAGAATCACAGAACCGCAAATTTTATTTTCACTGAACTTTTTTATGATTGTTTCCTAAATTGATGATCGGAATTTTTTCCTTCTTGAAACGGTCGCATGTTTTTTCCTAATTTCATGATTCTTATGATTGCGCAAATTTTTTCGAAAAAATCGAGATCTTTATTTTTTTGAAAATTCGTTTTCAAACTGTTTCCGATATTTTTGCTATTATGTTTTCCATTTTTTTATATAAATGAAAATGATGGTATTTATGTAATTACTCCTATTTTTTGTATAGAAATGTGCTTTTCCCTATATTATATAAAAAAAATAGTATAATATTTTATATTGTATAAATAAGATATTATAATATACTATATAATATCTATTCATATCTTATATTTCTATTTCTTTTTATATATTTAAAAATTTATTGATTTATGTCATTGTAAGTTCATTGTAAACCATTCATTTAATTAATATCATACTTCATTTTTTCTGTATGGTATCAGAATGGATTTAGTATTTTGGTATAGTTTTGGTTTTCTCATGTTCGGCCGGCTAAAACTAGTATTTTTTTGCCACTACTCTATTTGTATATGCTTTGTTTTGTTGCTCTGTTTCTTTTTTGCTCTATTTTTGCTGTTGTTGTAGCCACTACTATTGCAACAGTTAGTGTGTTGCAATTCTTTTTTATTCTTTTTTTGTTCATCACACCCTTATTGTCGGTTTTTCGTTTTCTTTCATCTTTCAATGTTTATGTTACCGTTATTACAGTTTAGCCACTGTTGCTGAAAAACACCATACAAACCTCTATTTTTGCCCTTGTTGAAGAAGCTTCACCACGTTGTTGAGTGCGAGATTCTTCAAGTTGAAGTTCTATTGCAACCTCAATGGTGCTCCCATCGTTGCTGCCATTAACGGTCGGTTTGGTCTCTATTTCAACTGGCCGATTCGCCTCCTCTGGACCAACATTGGATCTGTGTTATACTATGAGTTCAATTCAACTTATTAAATAACGAGACATCATAAATGAACATGAATTTAATATATTCAATGAACAAATGGAAAAGGTTAACCTATTTATAACTTTTTAATAATTATATAACTGCATAATAAAAATCAAATAGAAGACTATAAAATTATAATTTTAGTATATAACATAGAACTTTACAAAATATGTACAAATAACATAATGTTCAACATCAAAATATAATTGTATTATACGGATCAATTTTGAGTTTTACGGGTCACCTTAATATGCAGTTAAAATATAATTGTGTGTAATCAAATATAACCTATTCAAATATAAGTCTGATAATTTTGTGTTAGTGTGAACCTTGCATCTTTAATTTAGTCTATATTGCTACCTTAACTTGAAGGGCAATACTAGTCATTATGCATGAAAAATCAGAAAATGATATTTTGAATTTCAAATTTTAGAGAAAAATTGTAGAAAATAACAAGTAGACGGAAAAAATTGCTCTAATTTCGATTTCACGCGCAAGAGATTAAGAAAATTATTAATTTTTTTGTTTAAAAGTGGAACCAATGCATAGATTCGATTCATTGACTTTTTTGAATGAGAATTTTTAAAAATTTAAAACTTAAATTTTTTAAAGGTATACTTGGGGCCTTCAGACCAAATCTTTTTGTTAAATCATTTTATTTACTTGAAAAATTGATGATTACACAAATTATCTATTTTTGAAATTATTTCTAAATATCATTAAAAATTTGATTGGAATGTTTCATTGAATGAAATTTGAAATAAAGTTGTGAAAGAAAGAGATAGCGTCGCCAGCTCTAGGCAGACGATATGACAATAGCTTCTCCGATCGAGTAGGAACGTCTTCTTTGTGCTTGAATCGAGGGAATATGTGGGACTGGGAGCCGGAGTGTTACAAAACTAGTATCAAAGCTTACTTATAGCTTGTTAAAAAAAGTTATAGCTCAGTTAGTAGCTGTTTGAGAATAGATTTTTCATCTCCTTTTAAATAAACTAGGCTGAAAAATAATTTAAAAAGATATACATCAAAAAATAAACAAAAATCAGACGCTCATGCTTGCAAATTGCTTCGTTCGCTACCCTGCAGGCTGCAGTCTTATGTGATATACAAGCTAACTTATCATTAAAGTAAAATATATATATATATATATATATATATATATTTTGAACCATATATCATACAAAAAATTGCACTAAAATATCACCTACTTCACATTATGTTGATTAAATCTGGTGGTGAATATCATTCATGAAATTATATTTAGCAAAGGTAACCATTTAACTATATAATTTTTGAGAAGTATAAAATATATTAAAATTTTGAAAATATTGTATGGCAATTTACTTTTGTCTATATACATATACATACATACATAATATATATATATATATATATATATAAGAAAAATAAATATATACAATTTTATATTTGTAAAAAAGGCGTACAAACTTATGCAAAATCTTTTATAAAAAAAGATGTGCGTATTTTTATTTTTATTAATCCTATAGTTTTTCAACTAAATATTTATTACAGAAAATATATTTTTAAGGCAACTTAGAAAAATATATATATATATGGGTGTGTGTATGAAAAAATATTTAAAGATCGTATATAAGAAAAACCCTAAAAATAGTTGTTAATTTCCAACTATAAATATTTATTTTAGGCCTCAATAGACATTAACTAGCAACGTAATGTCCTCCCTCTTTCATATATTTCTTATTAGTAAATATGTTCGTTAAGTCCTATTTTCATTATTCTTGCTAAGAACAAATGGTTTTCATTATTTTTTTTTGTTCTTTTTTTTTTGGTGTTTGCGACACTTTTGGCAACAAGTTTTTTTCTTGTTGCATAGCTTTTAGGTTGAGGTGATAATTTATAATACGATATGATAATTTAATTCAAACATGACACGAAGTTAACAGATTTAGATTTAACATAAACGAGTTTTAGTCAAAACGAGCCAAAAACGATCAGACACGACTAAATTATGATCATAAACAGATTAACTTAATAATTTAAAATTAACGTTTAATATAATTATGAATAAGTTAAGAGACAAATTATAAATAAGATAATTTAAATTAATTAACTAATGACATACTTTTTTTTTATTTTTTTAAATAACTTCTAAAAATTTTAATTTATTTTGAATATGTTTTATATTTTATTAATATTTTTATAAAAAAAATATTTTAAAATTTGACTATAGAAAGTTAAATTGATTATATATAAATACACGACTATGACATAACCCGTTTACAACATGACCTGTTTATGACACGATCTATTTACTACACAACTCGCTTGCAATATATATAACGTGACCTGTTTTATAATATAACCCGTTTACGACACAACCCATTTATGACACGATGATACGAATTATTACTCTTACTTTTAGGCTACATCCATTTAGTTCATAGATGATATTCTTAATTCAAATGAAAAGTTATCTTGTAATCGATTATTTTATTTGTTTATTTATTTTTGCAAACAACACATCTAATATGTTTTTTTTTTTCAATACTTTGGAAGTTTTTGCAAAATTTCTTATACAAAAAATAACCCCTACACAACTTTTTTTTTTTTTTAATGTTTCAATTAATACTGACAAATAAAGACCAACCAAATGAACACCATCTATATTATAAATGAATCTCAATTATCACTTTTTAATTTTTTTAACTACATTTTATTCTTACCCTTATAACTTTAAATTTTCCTATTATTCTTTCTCCTTTTTTTCAGTCAAAATATAAAAAAAATAATGATTTCCTTGTTGCAACACCTAGAAGACTGGGGAAATCACAATACCTAAATTTAAAGGAAGAAGGAGAAAAAAAAATCGAGATCTCCAAGGATGAAAAGTAATATAAAAAGGTTTAAAAAGTTTTTTTTATGGGTTTTTATATTATAGTTTTAAGTTAGTTGAAACTAATATAGAGTCATAAATGAAGAACTATTTTAATGTCGTTATAAAATAAAAGAAAAATAAAAAAGAATAAAAAAATAAAAATACAAACTTGAAAAAAGAAAAATAAAAGAGAACTTTTATTTTTTTGATAATATGTTTGTATCAAATCTGGATATAATATTTGCAATATAAATGTCTCTTTATATATATTATTAATTATAACAAGGCGATAAATATTATTTATAACACATAAATATAATAATAGTTAAAAAATTTAAATATTTAATAAATTATATAAAAATAATAGAATATAAAATATTTAAAAAAATTAGTATACTTTAAGAATTAAAAAATATTTATAACAAACATATTTTTCTTTATATCTAAAATTCTAAAAGCCTTCGTCATGTGAACCTCAATGATCTTTTCTTGCGAGTGTGATGGTTAAATAAGGTGCGCGGGTCGTTAACCCGTTCTCTTTCCGTTTACCTTGACAACAAACGGACGTCTGCCATCTAGATTTCCCCGAGTTTCGTAGCCCGAAGCAACGCGACGCTGTATGCATTCGATCCAAAGCGTTCACAGTTTCTTCGCCAATAACTATTCCTGTGAGTTATTCCCAGTTCTTGATTCGATCACTTGATTACTACAAATTCGCAAGGGATTCCACGGAATCATCTTCAGAAAAATCTTTTAGGCAAGTAAGAAGAAACAATCTCGTTCGAGACTCCTCTCTTTGGGTCTTTCCGTTCACAGATTCAAACCCTAATATCTAATGAATTGCATTCAATCGTCGCGTTAAATGCCCAGAAAACGAGAGGAACGGATGAGTAACAACTCATCTAATGGTGGTTTTGTTGTCAGATTTTTATTATAATGTCAACTGTATTGATATCTTTTGTGAAAAATTTATGGCCTTTCTCGCCTCGCAAGCTCGATGACTTGAAGTTATCGGATCGATTAGTTAGTAGGCTCTCAATCCCTGAGACTACTAAGCAGTTCGTGTTCGCGATTCCCGAACCCGAATCCCAATCTGTTGTTTACATACTCGTCACGCAGAATTTGTCGGAGCGATCGGCGTTAGATGCCGAGGTTCTTATCAGGGAGTTACGGCCAGATGTAGTTGTGACTCAAGTCGCTGGTTCCGCGTTGCAAGAGATACAGGAAGAAGAGAAGTACGGCTTCAATGGAAACAATGATACTTCGAGCCTTGTGCCGACGTCGGCTCTCGGTGTTCTTAAAGGTTGTTTCTTGGAGAAATTTAACAAAGAGAGTTATGAAAATGTTGCTGGTAGCGTGGTTTTGAGGGAGATTTTTGGGGTTGGATTTCATGGGCATCACTTGGCTGTGAAGAAGGCGGCTAAGGAGGTTGGTTCATTGTTGCTTTTGCTTGAATCTCCTTTTGTTAGTACTTGTGCTGATGAATTGGATATGAGTAACGAAAGCGGTGTTGGAAAGAGCAATTTTCAGGCATTGGGTGGTAGTTTGCGTTCTAACAATTTGCTGCCTCAGAAAATGGGTTCTGTTGTCCCAATGATTTCAAGGCGTTTCCATTTGGACAGTGATATTTGTAAGCAAATGCTAAAATGTCTGGGTTCGTCAATTAAGCCAAAATCTTCTGGTTCTGTTTTGGAAGTTGCAGTGGAAGACTGTCTGCCGATGTGTGATTATGAAGTTCCATCATTTGCACAATCCATTTACCCTTTACTGAATGATTTACATAATATATTCAATGATCTTCCATCGATTGGAAGGGCCCTGGCTTATGCACAGAAGATGCTTTGTAAAGTGGACAAAGGAGAAGAAGTGGATTGTAAACTTTTATCCGAGGTTCAGATCTTCCGAATTGCCGTGGAGGGGTTGAGAATTGGACTGAACAATTTGGGACGGCTTCCCATTGAGAAATTAAAAGATTCTGTTTCTTCTAAATGTGAGTTTTCGGATTTGCCTACAGAGGAAAAATGCCATGCTCTTTTCGCTCACACAATCCGTAGCCAGACCAAGAAATTTAAATCCATTGTAGCTATAGTGGATGCTAAGAGCTTAGCTGGGCTGAGGAAACATTGGGATACTCCTTTGCCACCTGATGTTAAGGATTTGATTGACCATCTTGTCATTGAATATGATGATAAAGGAGACTCAATGGTTGTTGAAAATGGAGATAAGAAGAGTTTAATAACCAGCAAACCAGTAGTGGCAGTTGGAGCAAGTGCCACTGCAGTTTTAGGGGTTTCATCTTTTTCCAAAATTGTTCCAGCATCAACATTCATGAAATTGCTTACCATCAATGTCCCCACTTCCCTTAAATTGAGTTTGGCTCAGACCCAGAAAGCTTTAGCAATTGCCCTTGGCAAAATGCTTGGTTCTTCAAAAGTTTTGGCACCTGGATTTGTTAGTTCTGGTGCAAAGTCAACCTCAGTTATGAAGGCTGCAGCTTCTGCAGAGAAAATTCGGGCAGTGGCTCACAGTGTTATAGCTTCTGCTGAGCGAACTAGCTTTTCAGCAATGCGGACAAGCTTCTATGAAATAATGAGAAGACGGAGGATTCGGCCAGTGGGGTACATGCAATGGACCACATTTGGGTGTAGTATTGCTACTTGTGCAGGGCTGATTTTGTATGGAGACGGAATTGAATGTGCTGCAGAATCTGTACCTGCAGCTCCCACGGTTGCATCATTGGGACGTGGGTTGCAAAGTTTGCACCAGGCATCTCAGGAAGTGAGGCAGACAGATAGATCGAAGTTACAGGAAGCAATACAGTCCTTTATGTATAGTTTGAAGAAAGTGAAGGTTCAATAGTGTAAGGTTTTGAAACTTCAACCATGTAATATAATCATTGATCCTGATACCTTTATGACCTTATTTTTGCCTATTTTAGAGTTTTACTCATTATTTTTCAAAGCATTTAATAAGTTTGCAGAATTAATACCTGAATTACTGGTTGTTTATATCTATTAGTACTGATCATAAATGTGTGAAAATGTATGATATAACCAGCCGTGTGGAGCTAAATGGGAGGACGTATGAGATGAATTTGGAGTGTCTGTCTGCTTGCATACGCACAATTAGGTTTTCTTCTTTTGTATATTAATTTATTTAAAATTGTCCATATTTCATTTCGGCCAAATTAGTAGCAAGTTTTCACTTTTGAGGGTTGGGTCAGGTTTACATCAATTTTTCAATATGAATCTCATAAAGCAGAGAAGGAACGAAAAAGGAGAAAACTGTTGGTAAGCTTCAATCTTTTGGCTTCAACTTTGAGTTGATGGTGAAGTACGACATATGCACATCTCAATTGGCAGAAGGCAGTAGAAAAATTTTAGCAAGTTCATCGAATGTTCACAAGACTTGGGGTGGTCATCAGGTTTCAATGTGCGTGCCTATGTTTAATTTGGCAATGACATAGAATACACTAAAAATTAGATGGAAGCGAAAAACTAGCCTTTTATCCTTTAAAGGTTTATTTTTGACTCTTTTCTTTTTTCTCCTCTTATTTATCTCAATATATTCCATGTCTTGTTTCAAATAAGAAAGAATATCATGTCTTTAAGTTTCAACTAGATATTGGCAAGTGTCTTGTGCTATTTGATTTATTTGTTCACATTGGGTTTGCTCTATTCAAATGAAACAAGTGCTTGCATTTTGCCATTTAATTAAAGAGAACTTTTGGCATTGATGTCTTGTCTTAAGCAGTGAGGTTGGTTATGTATTATAGGAGCACTACTTCTAGTAACCCTTGTGAAACTTGTTTGCTAGCTGTTTCAATAATCTTCGCATTTAAGATCAGGCAGCCAAAGAAATTAAAGAAGACTATTGGTTGTGAAGAACTCTAAGTAGGGGTGCAATTTTTGTCACCATGTCGTAAATGAGTCGTGTCATAAACGAATATTACTTATATATTGCAAACTCAAACTAGACTCGTTTATTAATTGTGTTATGATATGCAAATTCAAACTCGACTCGTTTATTAATCATGTTATGTTTAATTTATACATATCTTGTTTAACTTGTTGTGACCAAAATTTTAAATTATTTTTATAAAAAAATATTAATAAAAATATGAAAATAAACACTTTATAAAAAATAAATCAAATTAAAAGATATTTTCTCAAAAAAATAATATAAAAACAAATTGTCATCAACTATTAATAAATACGTTACTTTTAAATTAACCTTTTAATAATCTGTCTCTTATCTTATCTATAATTGTGTTGACCAAGTCATTTTCGAGTTGTATAGGTTAACCTGTTTATGATTTGAAATTTAGTCGTGTTTAACTTTTTTCAATTCAAACTTATTTACGCTAAACCCAGACTCACTAACTGAGTGTTGTGTTCGGTTCGAGTTATCGGGTCGTGTGACAAATTGTCACTCCTAACTTTAAAGAGTTGCTTATTGGCCAATGTCACAGATTTAGAGTAGTAAATTTATTGCCATATTTTTCTTGTCTCTTCAAAGGCATGCATAGGTGCCCTAAGGAGTTGCTTCTTGGCCATTGGAACAAATTTAGAGTAGTTGATCTGTTGCTATATATTTCTTGTCTTTTCAAAGGCATGCATAAGCGCTCATTAAAGGGCTCAATTGTATCACAGCACACAAATGCACATTCTTGCAGTTGTTTAACAGAAAGTATGAGATGAGTACCTAGGATGAAACTCCTGGAAGGAACAGAATGGTTGCAGCAGGTACATTTCTTTGATATTTATGTTCTTATGCTTTCCTTGACTTGGTCTGACACCATAGACTGTTTTGCTGTGACCCTGGGCATTGATTCTAATATAAAAAACCTCTTTGCATTTCAGTGGTAAGGCTGCTGTGTACAGCATACACTGTCCCTCCCTATGACATTGCAATGGTAGGAGTCTTCTCTGTCCTTGATTCGTTATTCCAAGTGCATGCCTTATGACCACTTTCTGCTGTGGGATAACTTGATACGGTGCAGTCTTGCTCGTTGCTATGCTATAATTCATTGACCATCCAAGGAAATTAGATCAAGAAACTATTTTCCTAAGAGAGTATGTTTTAGTTTTTCCATCTTATGCAGCAATCACAAGTGATGAGGAAAAGATTGGTACATAGAGGCAGCCTCTTCTTCTGGAGATGTAGTGGAAGAGGTTTAGTAAGGAAAGTAGAATGCTGCTATTTTCACAGGGTGTGGCCTCATTCTCTGAAAATATGTTCCAGATGTTATACAAAAGGCCGTTTAGTAAGGTGTAATATCACGTATAGGAATGAGAATCATGAAGATTTTCATATAAAAGCAGTTATCCAAGACTGAATGAACTACAACAGCGAAGATGGTCGGTAACCTGAAGGAATTATTCCATGTGTAATATGTTTGATAACTGCATGGCAAAGTTCCTGATGCACTCCTACTTTATATTCATATCGATATGCAATTTTAAATGTTGGGATCTAAACCTGTGAATAAAGCTGCCATTGCTAATAAGATGAAATTTAAAATTTTCCTGAATTAATGATTAAATTGAAGACTAGTAGCCTTTTAGAATTGATGAAGAATATTATGCCTTGCTGTATTTTAGCAAGGGGATTTGTCACTATTGCTTATGATTTCTTAAGTTTAGGCTCTGGTTAGTTACTTCTTTGTTTTGGGTGTTGATATTAATTTAACCAAAATTATAAAAACTGCATATTCTTTGGTTTCAAAGTTTTAAAAGTCTGTGAGCTTCCTATCACTGTTGAGTATCATATGGGTCTGTCATCCAGCCTCCAGCTTTTTCATATTTTACTTCGTTGGTAGATACTTCTTAGACTCTGAAAATGTTCTATGTGAAACTGTGGACATCATAATTAGTCAATCACTATTTTATCAGCAAAACGACTACTGTAATATGAAACAATTCAGTTTATTTTCGAGTACGATTTACTTTGATTGTTAATCTGTAAAATTTGGGCTTCTATATGATAGAAGTTTTGGAATGAAAAGGAGAGAGAAAAATAGGCAAAGAATAAAAGCGATTCATTAATGTACTGTAAATTGCTTGTTGAACTTGCTCCTCTGCACATGAAGTCAGGCCAGTTGCCTTTTTTGCATTCAGCGAAGTTGCATTTGGAAGCAGGAAGACCAATTGGCATCCTTTAACATCTATCGGCAGTTGTAAGGGAAAAGACTTTATTGAGCTGGGATGTCATTGATATTCATATTTTGTCTGTTATTAACAATTTGTTGCTTCATTTCAAGATCTTAAAATAATATTTGCTCTGGTGAAAGCTGACAACATTTCTTGTCTGCATCATAGACATTTTGATATGCCTAAGTTAAAAAATTTTTATATGATCCTTCTTTTGTTAACCTGCAAACACATGCAGGTTTTGGTAATTGCTGTTTTGTTGAAGATAATCCATGAAGTGTCAATTTTCAATAATTCGGGTAACTTTTGGTTTCTTACAATCATATTATGAAATTCTCAGTTTTTAGTTGTTTGAATGGCAATAGCAGTAGATGAACTCATTCATGTTGTATTATGATCGCACATGAAATGAAAGAGAGTTTAGCTAAGTAGTTAGATAGAGGAGCAGGTTGGCAAAAAGTCAATGAGTTTGAGCATTATCCACTTGTTCCTCCTCCAAGGTGTATGCAAGCTTGAAGGAGAATTTCTCCCAAAGTTTCATTGATGCCCCCTCACAAGGGTTTGTGCCTTGTAGGATTAGTTTTAATGCTTGTACATTAGCCCAAACATTAAGTCTACAAAAAATTATTAAAGTATTCTAACATTTTATTTCAGCTTTTAAATTTTGTCAGTGACCACTGTGCTGAGTATTCTTTGCTTATGAAAATTACCTTACCTGATATGGTGAAATTAGATGAACTTTACTAACTATTTTAGAGGAAGAAGATATCAACCAAGTTAAGGCAATACTGTGAGAGTTAAAACTTTTTTCTTTCCTCATGCTCCTCTTCACTAGGAATTATCCTAACTGTACCTTGTTAGTGCAATTCCTGAGGCAATTTAGTTTATCCCCAAAAATAACTTATTGGTCTTAGCAAGGGTGGCGTAGGGACAGATAAAGGGTGATGAAGAGTGGGAGGAGCAATGTAAGCTTTGGCAAACATCATATCATCCACCAACCCAGTAAGTTCAACTTCCCCAACATCATTTCTCTTGTTATTATTTGCATGATGTCCATTTTTTTTTTTTTTTGGAAATTTATTGTGTCTGTTGGCGCCCCCCCCCCCCCCC
>JAJIYU010014927.1:0-12983 GCA_030144865.1 Tinospora cordifolia
TGAATCCAAGTATCAAACATCTTCATGGTTTTGGAGATAGAAGTATTGTTTCTTTTTTCTTCCATACTTCTTATCATATTGAAATCCCCCCCCAAGCACCACGGTCCCTGTTTGTTCGAGGACGCTGCTGCTAGCTCGATTAGACATTCCTCTCTCCCCTCAGTGTCACAAGGTCCATAAACAGTTGTGAACCATCATGTGAGTCCCTCTTTATCAGTGAATTTTGTGGTGGTAGAGAAACTGCCATTCCATATCTCGTTTACCTCTATACTCCGGATGTCCCACATAATCATGATTCCCCCAGAGGATCCCTCAGCTGGCAGATAAGTCCAATCCACAAATCTTTTCCTCCAAATCTCCGAAACAATACTTCTATCTATCGACTCCTTCTTTGTTTCTTGGATGGCCACTATATCAGCTTTAGAAGCAAAAATGGCCTTCTTTATGAGCCTCCACTTCTCCCTCTGCCTGCATCCCCTGACATTCCAACTAAAGATCTTCATATAGAAAGGAAAACCCAGCTACCCAAAGCTATCATTGAACTACAATCAACTGTGTGTTGATTGATTCCAGGAAAACACGAGCTCTTTCAACTTCTTCCTGCTGAGCTGTTCTATAAGTCTCTGTATCTGTTCTCTTACTCATCATCTTTTGTTCCCCGTCGTGTATGTGACTCTTTGTGGTTTCAGCTTTTTGCTTAGCTGAACTGTCATTTGGTGTGGGTGGGATGATGCTGTGCCCAGAACCCCCCGTTCCCGCAGAAGAGTCAGATTGAGAAGAGTTATGTATATAAAAACATACCTGGTCCTGTTGATCTCCTCCTCCCTGGTCCATTTCCTTTGCCAATCCTTCTTCGTCACTTGTCATCTCGACAACTGTATTCTTCGAATCTGATAGCCTAAATGACTTGTATTGTTGTTCGAATGATTGCAGATCAGCATCCGAGTCATAGTTTGACGTCGACTCCTTTGCCTTCTGGGCCTCCCAATAGGCAAGGAGGCCTTTTTTCTCCCGTATCTCTCCTTTTGGGGCCCTGGTGTAGACTCTTAAAACGGGCCTCTTTTCATTTTCTTTAAGTCTCTGGCCCACCACACTTGTTTGTCTGATATCCATTCCTGGCCCACATATTCCGGTCCGATTAACTTGGGCTGCTTGGTGGTCTCTTACAATTAGATTTTGTCCTGGCCCGTACTCTATATCCGCGGTTACTTCCATGTGACCCTGTGCTTTAAACCCACCCAATACGCCTTAATCCAGGTCCTTCCAGTGTCGACCCGGGTCCGAATTACTGCGGCCTTTCCTGGCACCCCATCTGCCATCCGTGCCATGTGTCGACTCCCCAGCAATCGCTTTTCCTTTTTCCTTGTACCGCATGTACCTGTCTCCTGCTCCGCCGTTTGACCCTTGATCTGACGTCAGTTGGTCCTCATCGTCTTCCTCAATTATCGCGTCACTGTCGTCGCTGCTCAGAATCTCAATCTCCGACTGTTGCCGGCCACTGAGTCGCCATTTCCTGGCGTGCTTTAGGCCATCCCTATGATCATCCGCAAACTTCTCCAAAATCTCCATCCGCAGCTCCTTCACTTCCATCGCCCAATTACGTTCCAACTCCACCAGCCGCAGTTCCTAGATTCCTTTGTCATCGTAGATCTCGAACTCTTTCGGTAGAAAGCCAGATTCATGCCCTTTCAGACGAAGAAACGCCATCTCCATCGATTTATTTGAAATTGTAACTTTAGTAATATCAAGAAGCCCCCCACATGCTTCACAAATCCTATCAAACTTGGTAATGTTCCATTTGCTTGGTGTGATTCCTTCCACGCCCATCCAGCTATTTCTACAGGCGACCTTCGCCTCTCCATCGTACCGACCTTGTTCCCATTCTTCGATATAGAATCCACCGAGGAGTGTTTGGAAAATATTCCTCCTGAGGATTGCTATGTCTTCTTTCTCCCTGCAACAGATTATACCTCTTGCGATGTCTAGTCTTCGAATGAAAATTTCTTTCTTCAGCATCTGCCAAATCGACCTTTCCACCACCTTCCATGGAGGTTCGTCAGATGTCCTGGTGATTAGGAACTTCGTCTCCTCATTGTGTTGCTGTGCGCCAGTCCCTCCGGTAGCCCTAGTCCTCCTGAGCCGTCGCTTCCCTTCCTCCTCTCTTTTCCATACACCTTTGTTCCGGCTTTCCTCCTCCTGGGTCTCCTTCAGTGGGTCTGCTCTTGTATGGCTTCTTTGTTCCTTAAGCTGTTGCTTAAGGTACTTACTCGATGTCTCCTGGACCACTACATCCACTGCTCTCCACAGGTTTCTCCACGCTTCAGTTGTAGTCTCTTCTGGTATGACTACACTTTCAAATTTACCGTTTATAAACTTTGTAAGTTTGATAAACCGGCCTCTTTTATTAACCATTATCTCCATTGTTAAGCTAAAACCAGGTCCACGAAATACACTGGTTTTTTCCTTCCTTCCGTCGCTCACCAACAGATTTTGCACCTTCCTCTCTAACCACCGGGCTGCTTCCTTTGTCAGAGTAAAATGATATACACCCTGTTTCGTGACCTCTTGAATGATTATCTCCTCGCTATCAGCAGTATAACAGATAGAAAAATATTTATATCTTGTTGGGAAGGATACATACTTCCATTCCCCATTTTCCGTTTTCCTTACGCCGTATTGAAAGCTTTTACTTCTCGTTTGACTATTCTTAGGGGTCCGATCACTTGATTTCCTTTTTGGGTAATTGGTTACCTCCTTTTCCAGTTTCATATTTTTTATTTGTTCTTTTCTGGCACGTTCCTTTCTTCTTTTGACTACCGTCCATCCATCTGTATCAGATTGTTCGTTTTCCGTCTGTCCTTTCATGAGCACATTCTTCCAACTCTTCGTAGTTCTCGTCTGATTTTTTCCATGCACTGCCGCTACAGTGGATGCTTGATATTCTTTTCGTCGTCCTTTGTGGTTTGCTTCCTTCTCGGTTTGATATCCTGCGTTCCAATCTCGTCCCCTTTCTTTCACACTTTGATCCTCTCGCCATCCGTTTCTTCGTTCATCGCTACGTTCTCCATTCCTGCGTACCTTTTGCCGTCCATTTGTGTATTCCTTTCTCCGTTCGTCCAGTCATTGTCGTTGCCTGTCCAGTCGTCGTCTCGTCCAGTCGTCCATGTGTATGATTTCCTTTTTTCTTTTTTCAGTCGTCCACTGCTGCAAATCTTCTCTTATACCTGCTTTTATTATTTGAAGAGGTTTGAAGGCCTTGGTTTGTATTCACAATATAATGTAACTCTCTAGCTTCCACATCCAATTCATTTCAATGTTTTGTGCATGTGGACCCATGTGATATAAATGCAAGTTTACTCCAAAGGTGTGATTGTTCATCCTTCGACCTTAACTAAGAGCCTTAGTGAAAGATTTAATTAGTGAGTTATTGGGAAGTGATGGCATTTATAGGCTTCTAGTAAAATTCATTCATGAGTACTTTCTATAATGGAGGCTAGTTTATGTGCCTTATCACGATGCTTACTGACGAAATGTGCACTGTTGCAAGCATTTACAGATGCTTGCATGCATGGATGCATTTATTTGGCCACATTATTTTATTATCCAGCTAATTACTGCTTGTAAATGATCATAATGCATAGCATTCTATGTCTCTGGTATGTTCATGAGATGATTTGTAATTCAGTTATTGATAGTGATTAGTGCTAGATGTCAGTGTGGTCAAACTTGATTCATATGAAAATAATAAAATTAAAAATGTAGAGAAGTTCCTGTGTCTTGTATTTTAAAGTGATGTCTAGGAATTATCTGGATTATCCATTCTGGTCTTCTGGAGTGCTCTTATGGTTTTGGATGCTTTGAATTAAATCACTCATTTCCAGCCTGCTTTTGTTGCGTGCAATTTAATGCTCTTTTATGTTGCAAACTTTTCTGATCAAATGGTTTTGAGATCTCGATATTTTTTAGTTTTATAGTTCTTCTAAGTTGTACTTACTCTCAAATTTGCTTTGACCCAGAGTTATTCTGGAGAAGAAGAACTATGCTGTGTCTATGTTCCCACTAATCATCTTTACATTGGGGATATTTTCTTGATCAACTCCCAGGATGTCATTAGACCAAATTTATCAGTTCGTGAAGGCATTGGTAAGTATTATTATATGTTCTATATTATATTTTTATGCCCCTTTTTTATTTTTTCAGTCCTTTCTTAATTCTGGACATTGATGGTTTAACAAGGACAAAGAAAGGTCAAAATTACCTTTAGTAAAAATTATGAGGGAAAGATATGGTGCTCTTAATTTAACAGAGACACTGTCATTGAATATAGTAAATGGCTTAAGAAAAGCAAATTCTTACAATCAAGGCTAAATATTTAAAGCTTTATGTGGAATTGTTTACTGATGTCTTTACAAAGAAATGGTGCCCTTAATTTAACGGAAACCATGCCTTTAAATAGTGTTAAGTGACATAATAAAATTCTTTTGAGCAAGCCTAAGTGTTTAAAGCTTTATGTTGAATTGCTTATTGTTGTTGCCTTCTAGCATAGCACATAATGAGAATTTATGCCTCATTATACAAATTAATGAGACAATTGTAGCAACTCATCTTGCATGTGCATAAAGCTTTAAAATATGATTAAGACTTGGTTTTTAAAATTTTATATTATGGTTTTTTTAAAGAAAGAAATAAATAAACATTTATAAATGAGTAATGGATAGAAGGGTTATTAAACCTTTGTTATTTAATAATGGTGTTAATGAACAGGGTGGCAGTTAAGGAAGTCTTTGTTCGTTTGTTGAGTGGAGTGGTGTCAATGGTAATAAGGGCAAAATGCTGACATTGTAACTAGAGTAAGAGCAATAATATAGTTGATATATAAAGGAGATGAGTGGTTAAGTTACTATATTTATTATTTCTGCATGTAACGTTAAAAACCTTTTCAAGGAAAGAATGATAATATTGGAAGACTGTCGAAATTGGTCATGCTGTTGTGTTGGAGGAGTTTTGCTTTCGTTGTTGGGTGCTTCATGTTGGTTGATCTAACGAGAACTTTTCTTGTTTTTTCTACATAACATTTGTAGAACTATAGAGTTAACCTAACCTTCAAGATTTTTTTTTTAACCATTTGTAAATTAAGGTCTATTGGATCTTGAAGAGGATTTATTTATAGTAGGTAAAGGAAAGAAAAGAAAAGAGGATGGGAAAAAGTGGAGATGCCTTTTTGTAGCAATCCTTCTAGAATAAATTGTCGGGGATGTTCGTTAATATGGGTTGTTCAATTGCTTCATGACCTATGAAGTAGTTGGAGATGCCTTTTTGTAGAAATCCTTCTAGAATAAATTGTTGGGAGTTGGTGATCACCAAACTGCCTGCGGGTTGGATGTGTGGAAGGTTCAAGCTTTCTGTAGCACCTTCTCATCAATGGACTCCTGAGTCCTAATGTGTAAGGAGTGTAGTTCGTGCAATAAATTCCTACCTCTATACTTTTTTTTTGTTATTATTTTTATTTATCCCAAGGGTTTGTCTTACATTGATTCAATTGGTGTTGGAAGCATTACCCATCTATCATATGTTTGTCTCAACATTTTGATGAAGGTGGCACCTCATTTGGAAAAATTGATGAATAACTTCTTATTGCGGCATGGTGATAAGGTTCAAGGGTCTCATCTAGTCGCATGTAAGATTGTACATTTAAGGGTTGATTGAGGAGCGATTGGTTTTAGTAACATACTAACATCATATCCAAAAATAAGGCTTTGGGTAGAAAAATGGTTCTAGAGATTTCTATGAGAGCAGGAGCAGCTATGGTGTAGGGTCGTGAGATGTAGACATGGTGTATGAGTTAATTGGAGAGACGATGGTTTTGCTAGAAATGCAACCTATAGGAGCCCTTGGAGTTCATCCACTTTTGTTGAATCTTGATCATCCACTAGTTGTCCCCTAGTAGGAAATGGCCTTTTGATTAGGTTTCGGGTAGGATGGTGTGGGAATAGCCCTTCTGAAACATTGTTTCCTAATTTTTTCCAGCTCTCTAACATGCACAGTAGATCTTGTGCTAATTTTGCTGTGGGGAATAGTGTTCAAGTGTTTTAGGACTTGCATATATGGGAACCTTTGTTTGATTGGGATGTGCAGGATCATGCTGACCTCATTAGTATCCTGGATGGATGTTCTCTTGCAGAGGGGAGTGATAGTGTAGTATGACCGTGGGAGTTGTATGATTTTTTCTCAACTGAATCTTTTCATATGTTGGTTTTGGATTTCCTATCTCCCGTGATTTCTCGTTCTGTGGCTCTACTTGGAAAGCACACATACCATCCAAATTAAATTTTTTCGTTGGGAAACTACTCATGGAAAGATCAATACTAAGGACTTGCTGCAAACCCAAACATGTTTTTCTCCATGTTGGTACTTCCTTTGCCATCAGGATCTTGAATTAGTTAGACATTTGTATGGGGAATACCCTTTCTCTAGATAGGTGTGGACTCCACGGTGTGATCATTTTCCAGTGACAAGAGCTCAGGATGGAAGTGGTGATGATATTAGTATCTTTTGATATTCGAATTCTATCCAACTAGGAGGGAATGATCATTGGAGATGGTGTGCTTAGCAGTTTTATGGTTAATAGTCACTATGGAAGGAATGGAACAACTGGATTTTTCATGAGGAAAGTAAACATGTAGCATTCGTATGTGACGAGTGACGTTTCTCACATCTTTTTGGGTCTCTAATTGTCCCCTACCTAGAGGCTAGTCTTTTAGTTATTGGATTAGGGGATCGAGTAATTTGTTATGAGCTTTTTTGTTTTTGGCCATGAATGAAAATTCGACTTCACCTCAAACTTTGATCTTTGAAAAATAGAATTAATTCGAAGAGTTTGAAAAATTCAAAACTTTTGTAAAAATTTATCAACTTAGAAAAGTTAAAAAAATTATTATGAAAGTGCTAAAATATACACAATTTCTATTGAAAATGATAAAAGCAAATATAAATAAATATATTTTACATATAAAAGTATACATATAATGGTTTCTAATGCGTATTTTAACATTTAAAATGTTTAATGCACATTGCGCATGTTAACTTAAAAATGTTATGAAAAAAGAAATAAAGATAAACTTGTTGTCAAACCTTAATGGTCTTGCAAACATAAACCCTATATCAATCGATCGTTGGCTTGCTAGTTGTTACAAACGCAAGTGTATTTGATCTTCTCTATTGATTACGATATACGACTCTTGTTTCTCGTTCTTCTCTCAATGTCTCTCATTGTAGGCTCTCAGCTTATTTTTCTCTTCTCTTTCTAATCTCTATCGTCTCTCTTCCAAGCTACAACTTGTTCTTTTTTTCTGTTGGATAGCCACTCGTTAGTTGCATATATTTTGTCTTCAATCTTCTTTATTTATAGACCGAGCTTTTTTTTTTATTTTTTTTAAAATTTTTTATACAATCTCTATGATTATATAGAAGAATTTCTGTGCACGACATAGATTCTTTCATTAAACATGCATTTTTTCTACAAAAATTATTGAAACTTCAATTTTAGGTGAACTTTGCTAATTTTTTTTCAAAGATTTCGTCAAAATTTTGTAATTTTATAATTACCATTGAATTTCGCTTCGATTGTCTAAATTACCTAATCAATTTGGCTAACTTGGCTTAAGTTTGGCTAATTTCATACCATGGCTTTTGAATTTTTTTTTTTTTTTTTCATTTTTCTGAAGGAAAACTAGAATTATATTAGGAAATATTCCTACTATATGAGCTATCTAGAGAGAGACGCAAATTACAAAACCTGCAAAATGTTGTTCCAAGTACATAACCACTAACCAAAATTATGACCCCAAGACAATTTAGTACAGGACACCCAAGTGGCAAATAAAACTTGGGATCTCTCCGATGTGAGATTTATTGGCGATGCTTGTCCTTGAAGAGTCTTGCGTTCTTCTTCTCTTGCCATCTGCTGTATCATATAACGAACATAATCATCTCCTCATTTTCCTTGAGAGAGTTTGGGAGAATAGAGCTCTTTTATTTTGTCTATGGTGTATTTGTTTTCTGGTTGGATCTTGATGCGTAGTCTGATGGCTATCATCCATGAAAGTTCTTCCTTCTTTTTCTTTTTGAAAAAAGAATAGAGTATTTTTTGTCCAGATGTATCTTGACATTAAATCTCTCTTGTTTGATACTATAATATTAGGTGCTCATTCAGTTTTGCTCAGCTAATTGGTCCTATAGGGTTAGGACAAATCCTCTGCTTGGTCAACTGAATGGCTGCAAATGAGAAACTTTTTTATCTTCTTTTATATTTTGGTTGGTGGGGCTGTCAACTTTTGTTTAAAACTTCAAAGCAGCTTGATATTTTGTCCTTTGAATTACTTTCACCAGAGAATGAAGGGAAAACCAAAAGGAATGGTTTCTGATCCATTTTTGATCAAATCTAATCCCCAGGCAATTGGTTTTGGGAGAGTTTTGTTGTAATATTGTTATTGGAGTTAGGAGAAACCAAACCAATGGATTAAATTTTGCAATGGGCTGTTGGTCCAACATTCCCAAAATGGGCTTTTGATTGTCTTTGACTGAGAATCAGAAAAGATAAATGCGATTCCTTTAATCAAATTAATATTGGAAAACTAGCCACTTGATGTTGATTTTGCAAATTGTTTTGCATATCGGAGGAAATGGGTAATTTTGTAAACCCAAATCAGTCAGGAAAAAATGGAAAGGGTTGATTATAAGTTTTGATCAGTGTTTTCTAGATGTCACCTGGACGACACCTATCCTAGGCATTTTGGTATAAAATCCCCTAGGCGCACAACAGGCATTAGAGGTGTCAGGAGGTCTAATTAGTGTTTTTTAATATTTTAATAGTTCAAGATTTTTTTTTTTCCTAAAATTTTAGGTAAACCTTTAAAATGAACAAACCCCTAGAGCTCTCCTTGCATCTCACTCACACCAATTTTGGGTGACATTGCAACCCCCTGGTGATTTTCCAATGACCCTTCAATGACTCCTGTTTCCTTCTTCTTCTTCTTCTGTGACCTTTCTTTTCCTGCTCTTCTTCTCTTTCTTTCCTTCTTCCTTTGCTGCGGCTTTTTTTTTCCTTTCGTTTTCTGCAACTGCTCTTCCTCTTTCTTTTTCCTCTTCTTCTTTGACATTTTCTTTTCCTGTTTTTGGCACTTCTTGTCTCCTTCTTTTTCTCTCTTCTTCTTTGGCATTTTCTTCTTCTTATTCAGTTTTTTCTCCTGATTTGTACAACTATTTTTTGCCTTCTTTCTTTCTTTCTTTCTTCTTCTTCTTCTTCTTCTTCTTTTTTGCTACGACCTTATGCCGTGGTGTATTTTTCATTGTTGTTCTAGGTTGAGTATCAGTAGCAATTGCTATTGTGGCTACTGCTTCTTCAATAACAGAGGGAGGAGGATAGGTGAAGAACAAGAAGCAGCTGCAGCAACTGCAGTGGCTGCAGCTGCTTCCCCATTCTCCTCCCCATTCTCCTCTTCCTTCTCGGCTTTTCTTGTAGGATTAGGATATATTGTTCTATATATATGAACTGTCCAGGTTCTCTAAGTAATTAAATAATTATCTAGGGGCCTATGAATAAATGTTTCAATTGTTGCCTAGGCCACTTCTAGTCTTGCCTCGCCTAGACAGGGCAAAATAAATTAGCCATTGCCTAGATGCCTTGAAAACATTAGTTTGATGTTTATATTGCATTAGAAAGTGATGAAATTGCTCAAGGATAACGAATTAGCCATGTAGGAAATTTTAGCAAGGGTGTTTCATTTGAATTGAAGTATCCTGAAGGAAGACAAGCATTTATGGGGAAGTGCAAAGGTTTCTATGTCAAACAAGAATTTGCCACCTTCCATGGCAATTTCCTGAGTCTTATCCTTCTGGCCTAGAATTTTCCGTAGTTCTTCTTCTTCTTCTTTCCCTCCTCCTCTCCTTGCCGTGTACTTGACTGCCACAGAAACCAGTCCTTTTTTTTTTTTTTTGAGAATGCACCAACCTAAAGCACACTTCTGTTGAACTAGTGATTTTGTTTATTGAAAAACTCAACTTTTTTAATGGCCATTTTACCTTGCAACGTGCATGAGCATTTCTTGGGCACCTCTGGTGCACAAACTCAAATTGAACACTATTATTGAAATTCTCTGCATAGCCAATTCATCATCTTTAAGCAATTTCATAACTTCCTAATGCAGTATAAGCATTAAAAGTGATAAATTTACCTTTCAACTCTCATTTCTAGTCATTTTATAATGCTTATGTGGTTGATTCAGGGTAATTTAAACCCTCAGCTATTTAATTTGATTTTTTTACTATTCAAATCTCATTTCTAGTCGTTTTATACCGCTTATCTGGTTGATTTGGGGTAATTTAAACCCTCAGCTATTTAATTTGATTTGTATGTACTTGTAAACTGATTTGCAAAGTAAACAACAACTAACTAGTATTTCAATACTGATTTGATCAAAGGGATCCTATTCTTTATATGCTTTTAGTCCAAAAAAACCAACTATTTTAAGAATTTTGGAGCAACATATAGAAAAGTTTAGTCATCGAAATAGTATCTCCTAACTTGAATAGCAATTTCACTAACAAAATTCTCTGAATACCACATATCTATCGTAAAAAATCGGTTGAAAATAAAACATAAGCCCACTGGCATGTCAACAAATACAAAAAGAAAAACGTTTTTTTTCTTTTTTTGGCAGAATCCATTTGGTTTGACGCAGACTAATCTGCTGGCTTGCCTTGGTTTTGCATATTTCACACTTTATTTTCCTATTTTCAACTCTTTTGGTCATACTTAAAAGCATACATGCAATATACATCAAGATACATTGTGCACTTATTTATGACACAAGTAGACAAGTTTGGCACACCAATTCTAAGTTTTGCATGCATATCAACATCTTAGACGTTTAAAAATGCTACATGCACACAACACGTGTAGCAAATTTTTTGAGATTTTGACTTCAGTACTATGGGATGTGAACGGTACCCGCTGACTTAGCAAAATAAATATTCTTGCCAGTTGATTTGAGGATTTAATAACCTTTTGTACCAGGTTACAATCTAGTTCTTAAATTGGCTTTGTTGCTTTTTAACACATCTTTTATGAAATTTTGAACAGAGATTGTTGTATCAGGGGGCATGTCGATGCCCCAAATCCTTTCTACACTGGATTCAAGGACAATTCAACTAGAGAGAAGTAGATCCGGGAGGATCTGAAGATGAAGATCTAGGTAGAATTTTGTGTTCTTGAAATGTCCACTTCCGATTCACAGAGATCAATCAGAACGGACAGTTTTTGTTTGCGTCATTTTTCAGGTGGCTGGGAATTTCTACAGTTTCTTCTTTTTATCCAGTGTATGTAACATTCCTTTCAACAAGTTCTTGGGGTTCTAATGTACAATGTAGAACGTTCAGCTTGCAGATGTTAGTTATCTTTGTGTTATGTTCTACTTACACCCTGTTTAATTTTTTTAATGAATGAGGCTCTCCTCATCTTTTTGGCTTCAATTCCTCTGTCTCGTGTCTTCAAGTGCAATCTCTCTCTCTCTCTCTCTCTCTCACTCTCTCTTTTTTCATCCTTGGAAGATGTTTTTTCTGTTTATTTGGTGTTCATATTACACAAGTTATGATATGCCAACCAAGGAGGATATACTTGGATGGTGGTGTTATATGTTTATTCTATTTAAGGAATTGTTTGGGATAGCAATTCTTTTCTTTTTTTTTAATCAAAGTAAATTTGGAACGAAAATAACTTTCAATATATTTAGGAACGCTTCTTTCTATTTAAATTGATGGAAAATTAATGTATCTTAATGGGCTATTTAGTAAGGGGCAATTTAAGCATAGGAATACAAATTTGGAATAAAAATCTTTTAGATTCTCATGGTTTTTGATTTGAAAAGTTTTAAGATTTCTAGTTTGTCTCCTACTAAAAAACTGTTCTTATTATTTTTTCGTTAAATAACCCTTTAACTTTTAGGAGTTGGTAAAGACCACCCTTTTCAAAAACGCTTTTGCTAAAGAATATTTCGAAAAAATGCCTTTCAAAAAGCTTTGCCAAATGCGCCCTACTTGAATACCAAACCTGTGAATTGGATGCCTTTTCCATTTTAACAAGCTAAGTGCAGTTACCATGGAAAATCTGTGTTTTAAGAAATCTTACCGCAAATATTTATTATCTTTCCTAACACCTCTTTCTGTCTCCACCAACCATTTCGTCTTTCTGATGTTGATGTTTCACCCACGAATGTACCCTACAAATTTTGGCTTGCCATGCTCCCTTTTTTTAAAAAATTTATTGGAATATCAACCAAGCACATATTCTATGAAAGATTAAGTGTTAGATCAGATTCTTTGATTCTTTTGGTTGAACGGTTTGAATTAATTTGCTGGACTAGCCTTCATAAATAAATACTAAATACGAGGAGACCCAGTTTCCTTCTCCAATTACAAGTATTGGATTCCTTCCTCAATTCCACTAGACTGGTTCACAGTATTAAAGTCAGAAATTACAAAAGATAAGTCAGGTTTAGCCAAATTTCATCAAGGTAGTAGTCATGAGATTTTAATGTTCTTCACAACGTCATATATGTATAAAATAAAATGATGTGGTGTGGCATATAGCGTACAAGGTTCTTGTTATAAGGTTTGAAAAGAAATTGAGCTGCTTAATCTTACCTTTGCATTATATTAGTTATTTTCAAATTTAAGCTTTTATATAACAATATAATAAATTTTCTTGAAACCATTTTTGCATTTCTTCAACACAAGTCTTCTTCTTCTTCTTCTACTCTCTCTCTCTCTCTCTCTCTCTCTCTCTCTCTCTCTCTCTCTCTTTTTGTTTTTTTTGCTGTCCATCTTTTGTCTACTTTTGAATAGTTTCAATACTCAAAACTTTATACTAGTCTTAACTTTGGTAAATCAATTAATTAGAATACTAAAATTCCCCCATCAATAAAAAA
>JAJIYU010014928.1:0-12961 GCA_030144865.1 Tinospora cordifolia
TATGAATCCTTACCTTGTTGTTTTAATTCAGATATGATGTGCATGGATGTTTGCTTAGCTTGGAAATATGCCATGATCATACATGCCATGATTATATATGCCATGATTATAGATGCATTGTTTAGAGTTTTATGATTAATGATGCATGCTTTGTGATGATATGATCTATGTTATGACATGCCTTCCATGAATATATGCTATTCATTAGTTTTCTTGAATTTATCATGTCACTATTTAACACTAATGAAAGATTAAACAAAGATTTTAACTACGTACTATAATATTTCACATCGGCTCGACACTAGAGCGATGCTTGGGCTAAATGAGCAATTGCGAGCCTTATTAGTGCCAAACGCTTTTGGGAGACTTAGGTTTGAGTCTTACCATGAACAAAATCCACACCCAATTACTGGTGGCTAAGGTGGGGAGATATCCATACGTAGTGGGCCCGGGTTGTTACAAATGGTATCAGAGTTGTTCTAGGTGTGACAGCGATGTAAGTCTTAAGGACAAGACTGCTCCAAGGTGGGTGGATTGTAATATCTCACATTGATCCGACACTAAAGCAATGTATGGGCTAAATAAGCAATTGCGAACCTTACAAGTGCCAAACACTTTTGGGAGACTCAGGTTTGAGTCTTGCCAAGAATAAAACCCTAGTTAGTGGTGACTAAAGTAGGAACAATATCGTACGTAGTGTGCCCAGGTTGTTACAGTTTGTATCAGAGCCTCTTTAGGTACGACGACGGTGTGAGTCCTAAGGACATGACTACTCCAAGGGGGTGGATTGTAATATCCCACATCAGTCTGACATTAGGGCAAGGCCTGGGCTAAATGAGCAGTTGCAAGCCTTACTGGTGACAAGCGCTTTTGGGAGACTAAGGTTTGAGTCTTGTCAAGAACAAAACCCTACATCCAGTCAGTGGTAGCTAAGGTGGGGACAATATCGGTACAAAGCGGGCCCGAGTTGTTACACGTACCAGCACGAGGATGAATTTTTGCTGTGAATGTTCCAACTAATATTCTTGGGATGTGAAGTGAGGGTTCAGATTTAACCCCTCTTTATCAATGATAAGATTGAAGGTCCAGAATTGACCTCATCCCTTAAATATGAAATACTGAGGCGTAACCTTTTAGTTTTAATGTCAACTGATAACAAGCCACTTTTTGAATCACATAATATCTTAAAGTGCTTGTTATACGTGCTCTATTTGATTTGTAATAATGAGTTAAACATTTAGAATGATCCATTGGGCGCATAAGCTCACCATTCCATTTTTATCTTTTAGGAAATTAATAAATCAAGGCTTTATTGAAGACACTTAGAATATTTTTTAGTTTTTTTTTAATTGTAGGGCATGTTGGCCAAATTTTGTCATTTGAGATTATTTCTGCTATAATAAACACAAAGGCTATCTACCCTTTGAATTTTTGAATTAATTAATGGAATTAATTTTATTTTATCAAATGATTTTCAAGTATGTCTTATGAAATTTGTACAAGTAATTGCCTCATAGATTTGGGACAAAAATGAAAAAAATGAAAGAAAGAAATAATGTGACAGTGCCTGCCTCTCGGGTGGCCTACCTATGTTTGAAATACTTGAGGGCAGTGCGGTAATTGTGCCTTCCAAATCGAAATAGGTTGGACATGGGTTACGAGGGGGAGGCAGGGTGTTACAGTGATATATTTGGTTATTGGCCTAAAAGGAGTTATAAAGGAGATTATTTATGATGTGCAATAGGCCTAAGTGAAAATCAAAATGTTGCTTGAAGAATTGCACGTCCCCAAACTAAAGTTGATAATTTTGTTTTCATGATTAAAAGTACAGCTATCAATTGAATGCATTTTATTAGAGATTTTATCAAATCATAATATTAATAGTAATAATTGGGTTATTTGAAAATTTGAGATATTGACTTAATTATTTGAGCTAAAAGTTTGGCATATACAACATTATAGGTAAAAAGTAAATAAATATTTGAACCTAATTGAGGCATCTATTAAACCCATAAAGTATTTAAATGGCTTACAATGAGGATGAATAAGTCCACATATGTCTTCCTAAATGCATTCTAAGAAAATTAGAGATTCCACACTAATTTTACTTGGGAATGGTTTAGTTTTCAAATTACCTAAAAAACAAGCAGCACAATTATAACACAAACACACACACACACACATACACACACACACACACACACATAATTGTTCCTTAAGAAATATCTATGCAAATTTTTAATTATTCTTTGCATAAATGATGATCCTAGGTGACCAAGTCGATCATGCTATATTATAAATGTCTTGGGTTATTATCTTTTTCATTTATGATGACATTCATTTCAATATGCCTTAAATACATAGAATATTATCTAAAAGATAGAGCAAAGAGTTTTTCCAATATTTGTTTTATTTTTAGATGCCATGCAAGTAATGTTGAGATATTCCCTATTATTTTCATTCAAGGTATCAATATGATATCAATTTTATTATATATCTTTAAAAGTAAGTAAATTTCTTATGGATTTTTTAGAATATAAGGAATTGACAACATAAATTGTTGTTCCTCCATGTAATGTAACATTTGGTCTTTCAAAGCCATTAATCAAACTTGTTGTATGTGATATTATTTACACATTAGCTTCAAATAATTTCAATATTGTCAAATATCATTTCTTTTTAAGGGTTGTGTGTGTGGTAGCACACTCAACAAGATATACATTCCTTTTATATAGTTCATTGTTTAAACATGCATCTTGATAATTTATCTAAACAATTAATATTTGATAAATTAGGAAAAAGAATAAATTCATAATTGAAATATTAGTACATAAAAGGATATTCTTAGAACATCATTACATTTCATCATGAAAAAAACATTAAGATTGGTATTTGAATTAACAAGAAAATCTGACGCATTAAGATATGTCATGCTAGATGAGTCATCCACAGAAATGAAATTCATCTCACTTTCTTGGTCTTTCTTTTCTATCGAAGTACAATAACGGTCCACAAAATACTTATGTATAGGACATACATGGGTCCAATGACCTTCCAAATTACATATGTAATAGGGTTTGTAACACCCCAAAAATTTACCAAATCTTAAAACAATTAATTAAATAAATTTAATTTAGAATAATTTGATAAATAAATCTCATAAGTCAAAAAAATCATATAAGATGACAAATAAACATGAAGATAAAATGCTAGAAAAATATGATTGAAATTCCTATGGCAAAGAAAAACTAAAGTTTAGTTGCCATGACCCTAAGAGTAAAATTTGGCATTCATAGATAAAGTAGTAATTTCACTATTCCTAAGGGTAAAAGGTCATTTTACCTTATTACTAATATATGTACACTCATAAAAGTGACATGCAGATAATATTTTCAAAATATGACATGATTAAAAGACTAATATTATGACTTTATGTATATACTGGTGTTGAATAGTTATTCATTGTAATATTGTGATTAGATTTTGAAACTAAATGAATATGTGTTTTGCACAGAATGGTTAGGTTTAGAAGTAATGTGGTTAGAGCAACAAGCAACAATGAGACTGGTCAATAGAACCAGAGGGCACTAGTAGCAAAAGTTGAGGCTATAGTTGGGATAGTCATATCACAGAAGATGACAAAGATCACTAGCTAGGTAGTAGAGAAAGTTATGAGAGCTCTACCCCAAGCACAAGTCCCACCTCCTATTCCACCACTACCCTAGACTCATGCTTGGTTGGCTCACTTATCGAATGGTTCAATTGTTTCAAACCATGTTGTGTAAGATGATAAAGAACAAAGGAATCTTTTAATAGAATTTCAAAAATTGCAACCAAGTACTTTTAATGGAAACGAAAAACATAAGGCAAGTAATGTATGGTTTTTAGAGATGAATAAGCATCTCAATGCTTTGGGGACAGCAGCCCTAGATTAGTGACTTTGGCAATGCATTAGTTTATCAAACTTATTTACCATTGGTGGGAAATGATAATGAATGATCCAAAGACTAACATATCAACTATGCCTTGGGAATAGTATAAGACATTGTTTTATGATAGCTTCTTCTCTGTGGCTATTACTAGACAGCTTCAATCATAGTTCATTTGACTAATGCAAAATAACATGACAATGTTTGAATATGAGAGGAAATTCACTAAATTGTCAAGGTTTATATAATACCCTGAAAACTTTGTACTTGATTAAATGAAATTCAAGATCAATTCAGTGAAATTGGGTGCAAAATGAAATTACGCTCATTTCAGGGCTAAATTTGAAAGGTTTTCAAAAGTCTCATTTGGTGGACTTTAGGGACCTAAAACAACTTGAGATGAAGTAATGTGACATGAACCAACTAATGGGACAACATATCCAAAAAGTAAAACAATTGGTCGAGGTTAAGATATTCATTTGTCTGGCGCCTTTTAGGGAATCCGAATTAGAAAGAATTGTCATTTAAGGTACTTCGGGGAATCAAAATGACTTGTAACGAAATGAAATGACATGAACTAACAAAATGAATGACATATTCGAAAATCAGAACAAATGGCCAAGATTTGGATTTTCATTTATCTAGTAACTTCAGTGGGTCTTAAATAAGAAAAGTTTTTGAGGGAAAATCATCTTGGGCCAAACCATACCTTAAAATGTGCATTAGGTTCATGTGATTCCAAAACTATAGAATATAAATCACATTTCCATGTAAATAAGGAGATTAATTTTTATTTAATTTTTGTGAACCCATGAAGTCATAGCCACCCCTAACATGTGCAAGTCACCTGGGTGGAACACTACGATCATGTGTAACCTACCCAAGCTCCATGGGACATGTCCATTATTTGAAACCATGAAGAATGATCCCATGTACCATGTAAATCATCAAGTATGCCCACACCTATAGAAACCATGAAGAATGATTCCATGTGCCAAGATAAATGATCATGTATACTAAGGTTATATATAAAATGTCTCATAAGTTTGTGTTTGGGCACACATGTGACAAACCCAAGATAGAATTTTAATGAGAGTGGCTGATTTAAAGAGATATAGAAAGATTCCTTCACCTGGAAGAAAAATCAAAAAATAAAAACTTGCCTCATGCTCACATGTGGAGCCAAAAAGAGAGAGAATCTAAGGGAAATAAGAAACATTCCAAAGCTTTATTTTTGTGTGCCCATATTAAAAACTTATTTGATTTTATGAATCACAACATATTAGAATGTTTCCCTACTAATAGAGGATGTCCAAGAGAGATTAGAATGTATTCTAAACCTTTACTTGTGTTCACACAAATAAAAGAAACAAATATGGTTCAAAGATTTTTTTTCACACTTGAATTAGAAAGCCATAGTGGTCCCACTTGCCAACCATGAACACACTTGCCCTCTTTATGCAAACCATCCCCTTTATGTATTGAAACTTGCCCAAATTTTTGTGAGCTACCCAAGGTTGCCCTAGGACATCCCATATGCTCTCATGAGCATCTATATAAACCCCCTTGCTCACTTTGATCTCATCCCAAAGCAAAGAGTTGACACTTTCCTCTTTGTTTGTTCTTGCCCTCTTCTTGGCACCTCTTCTCACTCTCTTTTCTTTCTTGTGTGAGAAGTTCTTATTTTAGTGTTTTAGAGAGTTGTTAAAGTATTTTTGTTGGTGATTAGAAATTCTTGAAGTTTTAAAAGTGGTGGATAAGGGGAACATCTGCTAGATTCTACAAAGAAACTCAAATTAAGGTGGATGGGATTTCTAGAACTCCTTCTTTACTACTTCAAGTCTTTAGTATATTCATGTTTGTTTTTAGTTTTCAACATGTTTATATTTCAGTTTGAAGCATGTTTGATCAAGTTTTATTTTCAATTTAATATGTTTTCATATTTTAATTCATACATGATAGCATAACATGCTTAGGCTTATTTTTGAATTTTTAAGTATGCCATATATGTTTCCGTGTTCTCTTGATTATTTAAATTTTGATATTAATTATTATGATCTTGTTCCATATGTATTCAAAATTAAATATGAGAAAGTGAAGATAACAACCATGTACTATCATAGTAGTCTAAGTGATGCTATGGTTGTTCTTTGTATATACTTGTGTACATGAGTAACATCACTAAGTATAGATGTGTTTTAAAATACTTGGAATGTGGACATGTGATCCTTGTTTCCAATGGAATGTGACAAGATGAATTGTCATTACATCCTAGAATAGGAGTATTTTAATGAAAAACATTAAGGGATTAAAAACCCCTTTTGGTCAAATATACAACACAAATAAGATATTGTTTGAAACGCTTAATGTTTGTAAGTGATTGAAATTGGATGTACTTTTAATTTGAATTAGTAAATTAGTAGTTTGATGAATAATCAACTGGGCTATGTGCTCACCCCTTCCTTTTATTTTTTAGAAAATTGAATTTCATGAAGACTATGGATTTTTTTTGAAAGTCACCTTTTAGAAAGTTTATATTATAAGGGCATAGTGCCCCAAATTTTGAATTAAAGACTTCCGCTAAATTTTACTTTTAAATTTTAGAGCTATGTACTCCCCTTTTTTATTATTTAAATTTCACGCATGTATCCCTTTGTTTTATTCAATAAGTAAAGATTGAGGTTTTTCTTTTATCTCTCTTGTAATAGTCTTATTAAATTAGAATTAAATTATTTGGGTTGTGCATTCATTGAGAAATAATAAGACTTAATAGAAAGTGATGCAAGTTGTGTACTTGTAAATGTAACATTGGACCCAACCAGCCTTGTGGTTGAACTTGAACCTGTCTCTTGGGGGTTAGGGTATTATAGTTTACACCTAAACTAGTAAGGTATAAGCAGGCCAAAGCATATAAGTTTGTAGAAGAACTGCAGGTGGAGATTTGGACGTTGATTATTCCATTGACTCTAACCAAATTTAAGGAGACAGTGGTTAGAGCACTACTCATAGAAAGGGACATTACTTTTAAGTTATTATTAAGGAGATGTAACAAGAGGCTAAAATATGAATAGGTAATTGGAAATGCAAATAAAAGGTAGAATGTTAATTGGTATTATGTTATAGGGCGCCACAACATCATCAACTAGTTTAGAATAGAAATAGGTCTCAAGAAGCTACACATTAGCAATAGGTATAGTAGACACAGCAGCACCCTTAGGCATGACCTAATCATGCTAAAGAGGAGCAGATGGAGCAAGACGAGTGATATGGGTTATGTTTCCATTGTAATCAGAGAACACATATAGCAAGACATTGTCTACCAAATTCCCAGATCCTGAGCAACAACAACAAAAATAGCAAAATAGAAAAAAATTAATGAATGGGATAGAATGGTCATCCTCAAGTGAGACAACAACAACAACCCTAGTGGAATAATAATCAAAACCAGTGGCAAAATCTAAGGAGTAGGGCCATGGATAAAATGTAACACCCTGACTCTCAATGGGTGATGATCCACACTTGAGGTAGCATGTGACGGGAGGTCCAGTTGATAGAAGACTTTCAACTTGGATTAGAAACTTCTTAGGGGAGGTTATCTGAGATAGGAGGACTAGAGGATCTACTTTGGTTATTTTAAATTGTAATAGAACCAATGTATACTTTTCATTGATTTTAATCTCACTGTCTTACATGCATATATCTTGGTTTTGGATTCAGATGATCAAATTAGTGTAAGATGATTTTGATGTTTTAATCCACTGTCGCATTTATTCTGATGATTTTTCATTATTTGTTACATGAATTCTGATGAACATAAGGAAAGGTTATTCTAATTTTTGTTTTTGTGAAAAATGTATTTCCAGATATTTATTTGAGAACTATTTATCATGAACTTGATTTTGAAGAAAAGATTTTAATAGAAACAAAATTTCAGTAGCATTCCGATTCTCAACAGGCAACGTTCGATTGGGAGTTGGGTGTTACATAAAATTAGGATAGAGTCTATACTATTGCAAATGTTTAGGTAAATCAAGTTCTTGCAATAGAAGGCAATGTTGTTATTAAACTCTTGTTTAATTTGATTACTTCCAAATCTTTTGTTACTAAACAATTAGTGGATAGATTACAACTTTTAACAATACTTTACCTATAACATTGAATTTATCCACACCTATAGGAAATATATTGAACTCAAAGAAAATGTTAATTGTGAACTTAGATTTGGAGATACATTGCTAATAATCGGTCTCTATGTATTTCCATTTTATGGATATGATATAATTTGGGGGATAGATTGGTTGACCTAGTATTGAGCGCAAATTGATCGTTTATAAAGGAGGGTGACCATAACACTACCTTCAAGAGATATGTTTAAAATCAAAGGTGATTTATAGAGGTTACCTAGGAGTTTGATGTTAGTAATGCTGAACTACATAAGTAAAAATGGAGATTGGAAGAAATAATCAAGGGAGTACATTGAAGAACACAAGGTCATTTAGGAAGTAACAGTAGTTTAGGATTATGTAGATGTATTTCCCATTGACCTATCAGGACTACCATTGCATAGAGAAGTGGAGGTCAAGATTAACTTTTATCCAAGAATAAGTCCCATAGCCATTCCTCCCTATAGAATGACACTAGTAGAGTTGATAGAGTTGAAGACTCAACTCTATCAACTCTATTAGTGTCAAGTGAATCACCTGGGGAGCTCTAGTATTGTTGTGAAGAAGAAAGATGGATCCATGAGGTTTTGTGTCGACTATTAGTAGGTGAACCATGTCACAGTGAAGAATAGGTATCCTTTGCCAAGAATAGATGGCCCATTTGATTAATTGAGGGGATCCATGCATTTCTTAAAAATTGATCTAAGGTCAATGTATCTTTAAGTTAGGATTTGAGAGTCAGACATACACAAGATAGCTTTTAGAACTCTATATGGACACTTTGAGGTCACATTGATGGCATTTGGATTAACCAATGCATCGATAACATTCATGAATTTGATGAATAAATTATTTGGACAATATCTTGACCAGTTCATAGAGGTATTTGTAGATGATATATTGTTAAACTCCAAGTAAAAAAGCAGAACATGTAGAATATTTGAGGATTGTACTATAATCTCTCAAGAGAAAAGAATTATAAGCCAAATTTAGTAAATGCGAGTTCTAAATAAAGATGATCAAATTCCTTGCCAATGAGGTTTTAGTAGAGGGTATATTAGTAGATCCTAAAAAGGTAGAGGCAATTACAAATTAGAGGAAACTAAAAAGTTACAAAAATTAGGAGTTTCCTAAGATTGGTAGGATTCTATTGTAGTTTCATCCATGACTTCTTAACATTAATTGAACCTATAACTAAGCTAATTAGGAAAGAATTCAAGTTTATTTGGGATGGGAAATGCAAAACAACTTTTCAAGAAATAAAGAAAAAGCTGACTTTAGCCCCTTTATATCAATCACTCATACGCATGGTGTAGGATATGTTTTATATGCAAATGCATCAAAGAACGGATTAGGATTAGTATTGATGCAAGATGGGAAAGTTGTTGCATATGCTTCGTGACAATTAAAGATTCATGAATAGTTATCCAACACTTGATTTGGAACTTGTAGCAATTATCTTTGCTTTGAAGATTTGAAGACACTACTTTTATGGCAAGAGTTTTCATTTGTTTCAAACCACAAGAGTCTAAAGCATATCCATGCTCAAATGGAATTCAACCACAGACAATGTAAATAGAAGGAATTCGAAAAAGATTATGATTTTTAATTGCATCACCATCTAGGGAAGCCTAACGTGGCAACTGATGTTTTGAGTGAAAAATTTAACAAAAAGGAAAAGGAAAAAGGTTTTTCATACTATTGAGATAATTGTAAGTGTATAGGATTACAATAGTAAGAAACCAGATATCGTCCTCAGGGAACAGTATATGGGTAATAATCCTAAATTCCAATCTAATATTGGTATCAATTTTATTAACCTACTAGATTAAATGACAATTTTCTAACCTTTAAATTAAATCCAAAAAGCAAGTGAATACAAGATTTGAAAACTATGTCAATGAAGTTTCTAGGATTGTAGAATATCATGTGATCCCCCTTAATTCCTATTTCAGTTCATCTAATTCCTAATTCTGTAGGTTATGACACTCTTCACTAAAACCCTCTCCCAAGATGCATAGTCAACTGCTTAATGCAATAAACTCAATATACACGTGCAACCTCCTATAGAATCAATGACCTTTTGGTTCAATTGATCGTTCTAGGTCTGTACTTTGATTATCGAACCATTAAACCTCCCTCTCAAGTTAGTTCAATAGTCTAGGATTATTATATCTATGGCTAGTGAATAGAAAAGAATTAAGAACACAAAATAGAAAATAGAACATCAAAATAGTTTAATTAAAAATCAAAATTAAGAGTTCCTACAATTGAAATCATATCCTAGAAATTAAAACTACTTAGCCAGACATATTGTAAATATTACAATTCAAGGAATTAAACAAATTGATGATCATACTATGAGCTTGATCTTTGTCTTCACGTTCTTCTCTATTCTCCACTCTCTCCTTGCTTTGTGTCGTCAAATCCAATATCCGAATTATTCATAACCCTAATTCTACTTCCTATTTATATGCATCACTTAAAAACTTTTAAATCACACTTAAAAAAACCTAAAAACCAAAGTTAATCACACTATCGTGGCAATATCGCTTTGCCAATTTCCTTGAGATTCTTCTCAAGTCTTGTATTAATTACACTACCACGGTGGCCATCGAGTTACAGTGGTAGTCACTTTCTGCAATTGTTCTTCATTTTTAAGCCGTGTTACTACAATAGTGTAATGCTCTACCTCGATAATGCATGGTTTTCTACATTTTTTTTAGCTTTTTCCATCTTAATTCCTTTGTGTGTCCATCTCTAGTTGATCTAAACCTGTAGATGAAACTAAGATCCTTCCTCGGGCATTAACTCACAAGTATTAATGAATAGAAATCACGTTGAGATTCTCTAATGTATGAATAAACATATAATACTAATATAAATTATCATATACCTAATTATAAACAAACATGTATTATTTCCTACAAAACATAAACAAAATACATATAATATACTTAGTATAATGAAAATAGATGGTGAATGCCTAATTGAATTGATCAGGTCATGTAGGAACAAGGTTCAAGTCTAAAGGTCTGTTAGGATGCCTTAGCTGCATATATCACTGCACTTCCAGTTGACACCTATCGTAATGATAAATGACTTGTCTCGCTGTGACCTTCTCTTGGATTCTCAAAACTTTTGTCACTCTATCCCCGTAGGGGCAGAGAACCTGTCGCTATCTCGGCTATGCTACCGGAGGATCTGGGGAAATCGGAATAGGAGAACACTCATCTTGGGGTGGGCTTACTACTTAGATGCTTTTAGTAGTTATCCACTCCGAATGACATATAACTAACAAATACCTTCAAACTTAAACTACTATTTGTCCTCGAATGTAACACGCGCCTCCCAAACTCGGGCCCACGTGGCTCTGAGGGCACAATTACCACACTGCCTTCATTTCCTCTTTGAGTGTTGGGCTGCCAGGAGGCGGGCCTATGTCACATAAACCTTTTTCCTTTATATAACTCAAAGCCATGAGTTTTCTTCTGCACATTATTCAATGTACAATATATTTCATGAAAAGCAATAACGCCATGAATAAAAATAAAATATATCATTTATTGATTGATTCAAAATTCAAAGGTATTTTTTTAACCTTTGTTACAACAGAATTTAGTAAAACTAGTTTGGGCCAATATGCCCTACAATGAAATTAAATAAATAACCTAAGTTTCCCCCCAAATAGCCTTGTTAATTTAACTACCTGAAATGTTGAAAAGGATAGGGTGAGCTAAAAAGCCCAGTGGATCATTCCAAATATTTAAAGTATTATTTCGACCAAATAAAACATGCATATCAAACACTTTAAGAAATTAGATGATTCAAACAGTATTTTACTTTAGTTGACATTAAAGACAGAAGGAAAATATACCCTAGTATTCCAACCCTAGAGAGAGAGGTCCATTATTGACACTCAAACCCATCCTAGTAGAAGTAGGGTTAAATTCAAACCCTCTATTCACCTCACAACTCTTGATTAGAATATTCATGATGAAAATTTACCATCATGTCGGTATGTGGTTATAATCTTTATTAATCTTATAGTTTAATATAAAGCATAATAATTAAATATGAGCATTAATAAGTAATAGAAACATTACGACACGTAACATAATACCATGAATCATGCATAATCATTTATGCAAACCTAATCATGCATATTTTACACGACATCTATAATTATAAGGAATTTAAAGCATAACATCCATGCAAGCATTACTTAAATCAAAATAATAAATTAAAATAAAACTTGGAAATCATCTTCACCTCAAAACGCTTCCTTCTAAACCTTTCTGAGCACTTCACAAATATTTTCTCTTGCTTGCACTAGATTTGTGCAATACTCCATTGCTACTACTCCACTGGCTATTTAGAACAACTCAAGAAAGAAAAAGGAGATGCCAAAAGAGAGAGGTAGATAGCAAGAAGGTCTTATCATTTCTTGTTGGGATGAAGAATAATGAGAGGGGGAGATAGTTTATATAGAGTCTCTAAGGGTAGAATTCATAATTTTTGGGTGTTTTCGGATGTAAAATTTTTTATATCTATTGGATTTTGGTGATTATGTAACACTCCAACCCCCGTATCTTTTCATCAGAGTACATTGCCACCATTCTCAGTGGACTTAACAAAACAGCGGGTCGGGCCGGTGCTACATTACAAGCGACACACGCTTGTTCTTTTCTTTTCAATATCTCATGCCTTTGTATAAAATTCAAGAATACATAATTTTCAATAAAATCAAGGCAAAACAAAGGAGATAAAGAAAATTCAACTTCTTTATTAATAAAAGAAAGTACCTAACTTTGTACTATAAACTAGTACATTATTAATCAAAGAGACTAATAATCTCAAAATAAAAAT
>JAJIYU010014929.1:0-12953 GCA_030144865.1 Tinospora cordifolia
TCATTTCATATGTCTGCAATGATCCCATGAGCTCATCAAACCTCATTTTGGTCAAATCTTTGGCTTCTTTAATAGCTGCAATTTTTGCTACAAATCTCTAGAGTAGGGATCTCAATGCCTTTCTTACAAGTTTTTTGTCTAAGTCTTTCTTTCCTAGTTGTAAAGATTGATTGGCAATGTCGTACAATTTACTATTGAAGCTTGATATGTTTTCATGATCTTCCATCTTCGAAAGCTCAAACTGAGATGTCAATAGTTGGAGTTCAGATATGCGCACAACGTAGGTTCCTTCATGTATTATTTGTAAAGTATCCCATGCATCTTTAGCAAATTTACACATAGATATCAACATGAATTGTTTTGTGTCGACTGCGTTGAAAATGGTATTAAGAGCCTTCAAGTTTGCAAGGAATAATCTTCTTTCTTCTTCGCACCATTTGGTTTTTTATTTAACACCAGAGTTATTTTTTGATATTGGTGTTGTCTAGCCATCTTCAACAACTCTCCAAGCATATTTATCCAATGATTGAATAAAGATATGCATATTGGTCTTCTAGTAGGTATAGTTCCCTTCCTCAAGAAGTGGGGGTCCAGTGATAAACAACCTTCCTTGGGATGATGTCTAATGGTGGTGGAGTGACTCGTTTCTGTAGCGAATCTCACCTGCCAAGTTAAAGGCTTCGAAAAGAAAGGTAACCCTCTTTGATACTAATTGACAGTTCTTGAGTCACTTACTCTGTTAGTAATATGTTAGTGAAATAAAGTGCAACAGGGAAACCAAAAGCTATTCCAAGAAGGGAAACAACACATAGAGATGTTTACGCAATTCAGCTAAACAACCTAGATCTGCGGGGCCTCGCCCAGTGTAAAAGATTCCACTAATGCTTGCAACATATACTGCTACACAGCATGAACTTCAACTAGGAATCACACGATGATCCTTCGTCACGAAGATTGCTGTCAAACTCTGCATTACTGTTTCAGCCACAACCATCAGTCTCTACTGTTTGTACAAAACACCAGTATAGAAAGTACAACCACTCTTTGATTACTCAATAGAGAAATGTAATAAATAAAATATTATTCTTAACAATCAATACAATGATTTGTAAATGTAAGCTCTCTTTTCAATGTAACTCGAAGTGATAATTAAGACTTTAGACGACTTTGAATAAATAGACTACTACGAAGATCAAAACTTTGAAAGGCATAAATTTTTGGATTCATTGCGCGATCCACTATGACACCAGACTGTGAGCATAATCCGCAGATAGATAAACAAATTTCCAGCGATATCATTCTTTCCAAAACCAGCAAAGGCCAACAACAATCATTCTTTTTTCTGAACACGAGCAAGATGAGATTTTCATTGAATGGAATGAATAACCTATTAACTTTTAAAAACAAATCACCATGATTTTGGAATTCTTTCCTTGAAGAATACTTGCATATTTTCAATAAAAATATTATGGGAAAGAAGTTGATTCTGAGCACAGAATATTGAAAGATATTAATTTTAGAAATTTCCAAAGGAAATATTTTGAAAACATTCCATACAATTTAAATAACCTTTTGAAAACGTTCTTTTTTCTGAGACCAAGCAAAATATCATAATAATGCATAGCAGGTACCAGTTTCTGAAAAAGAACATAGAGATCCAATATTCTGTTTTCTAAAACACACAACACTAAAGAATAGTTTTGTTTCCAAAACTGATTTAGCATTTCAAGAACGGTTTCTATAAGTGAGACAATATCACAGAATTTTGAGCACCAAACATGCCGATTAACGTCACACATTTAGAAACATGATTCCTAACAATCATAATTTCACATCTTCCTTGTAAGAGTTTCATATTCCTTGATCTTAATATATCTAATGGTAATGTATTCAAATTGAGAACTATATTCAATTTAAGTTAAATTTATCCAGAGTAAACATTTGGCTGTAAATTCTAATGCTAAATGCAAAGAAATTTCGATGGCATGGCTATCTTAGAATTAACTACAAGGAGAACAAATTACAAAACAAAATAATTTTAAAAAATGAAGATAAGTCGTCATAGTTCTTGAATCAAATTACAAAAGCTATTAAGTCTCAATATAATGCTACTTTGAGCAGATCATTAGTCCATATGTAGAAATTTAACTAGAATACCCTTAGTGAGGCATGATGAAGTCATGGAGAGTTCAATCATTAGAGGTGAAACAAATGTACTTTGATGTCGATGGACCTCACTTGGAGTGTTTTGAGACTAGAGCTGAAAATAAAAGATATAGTTAAAGTGTTCTAACTTGGGGAGTCTTGAAAAAATCATTGGAGTTTTTGATCATCAACTGCAAAGCAAATGTAGTCAATTTTAGAGGACCAAAAAGGTGACAGATACCATTTGAGTTTTCAACAAAACACTTTGCTTGATTTCTAAGGTTTGTGATTGAAGTAATCAATTAAGGGCTAGAAGATGTAGGAAATGTCTCTTCTTGTGTTGTTCAAACAAGCTAAGAGAATGAAAAAAGTGGTGAAAAAAAGATGCACACTTTGAACAAGCTCAAAGAATAAATTGAATGGTCAAAATAGTGATGAAGTTAATGTTGAGGGTGTTGTCTACTAGCTAATATTTTGGGGTAAGATTATAACTATCGCACAATTCGCATGGTAATGACCCTTCAGTGTCATTTCTTTAGTTAAAGAAAGATGTTAACCAAGTCGCAATCGAATTTTCTCTTTAGTGACTAAATTATGCCTATTGTTAAACTTTGGTCACTAATGTATGGCCCTTGTTGTAGTGACTTTTGCAAGCTTTGTGTCATCAAAACTAATATTTTTGAAGGTTTAATGGGACTTTGGAGGGTTTTGAAGATTTGTGTTTAGGGCCATACATGGGTTTTGAAGATTTGTGTTTAGGGTCATACATTCAATTATGCTAGGGAGTTTAGTTAGAGTAAAGTTTCAAATTGTTTTGAAGATTATTGGGATGAGCCAATGGAATTCTTTGAAATATTCATGAATAGTGTAAGGCTTACCTTTAGCAAAATCTTTTTGGGATGACAATAGCGCAAGGTCAAACTTTGTTGTACTAGGCCCAAATCATATACCAGCATACCTGACAAAAATTATTTAATTTTAATGCCACCAGTATAAGTGTTGTCCTACAGAGTTACTGTTAGGTTCGATTTATGAAAAGGTTATCAATTTTTTAAACCATTTCTTTTAAAATTGCGACAAAAAGAAAAGATAAAAGAAATTGTAAAAGAAACACTAAGATTAGTAACACAATTCAGTACAATAGCCCACATTTGTAAAGTTATACCCAAATGTAAAAGTTTCATTGTCAATCTACAACTTACTAGAACACTACACAAGATTTCCTCACAAAATTTGCATTCATTACAACAAACAAGGCTATTACAACAACCAATACACGCCATTTATCAATGGAAATGATTATTGGGACGAGTCAACGGAATTCCTGCAAATATTCTTAAACAATGTAAAGTTTACCTATTGCAAAATCCTTTTGGAATGACAATAGTGAATAACCAAACTAATTAGTTATCTGTACCAACATACCTGATGAAAATCATTTAACATTAATGCCACCGATACAAGTTTTGTGCTATAGAGTTATTGTTAGGTTCAACTTATTTAATGGTTATTAATTCTTTGAGTGTTTTTTCATTTATAACTCGACAAAGAGAAAGGATAAAAGAAAGAGTAAAAGAAACACAAAGGTTTCGTGACACAATTCAATACAATAGTCTACATCAGCAAAGCTACGCCCAAATGTAAAAGTTTCTTTATCAATCAAGCTTGAAATTACCAAAGTCACAGTAATCTGACAATAAACAATATATATCAATATGTACAGTAATGAAGAATGCAGTGCATTAAAAAAATAACACACAGGAATTGTTTATGCAGTTCAACTGTTAAGCCTATATCTGCGAGGCCTTGCCTAGATCGAAGGATTCCACTATTGTTTGCATAGTACATCACTTCCCAGCAGGAACAACCCCCTACAATAGTATACTTCAAACTAAAATCTTCCTGACGTCCTCATGCCTTGAAGAACACTGTTAAACTCTGCTAACACATTTTCAGCCACCAAAAACAATCACCATTGTCTTTACTAAACAAACTGCAGAGAGTGCAACTCATTGCTCTCACGATCACTCAATAGAACATAAAAGTGAAATACAGATTTCAAGGCTCACTACAATGATTCACACTAGTATAAACGCTGATTTCTTTGCAGCTCTAAGTAATGAAGAAAGCCTTGAACGCTTCTGTATTTATAGGCTACAGTGCAAACTATGAGATATATTATATTACAATACTATGAGCACAGTTACCTTTCTTACAGATTTTTAGAAATCTGCAACTTTTCACGAGCAGCAAACACTTTCTACAACCTTCTATTATCACTAAATCTTTAGCATAAAAGGCGAAGGTGAATTAAAATCCTTTGATGGAGATGTTCACCTGTTTTATTTCCAAAAGAAGTGCACAAAGATTTTAGTTGCAAAATTTTCGTTCGATGTGATTCTGTCTTGAGATGAGAGACAAAGACGCCCAGTTAACAACATATGCGACAGGATTTTGGGGCCGGGGTGTTACAAAATCACTGAAAATTCTATAAAAATTCTTCGCAGTATAAGAGTAGGTGAGAAAATACTCCATCAAATTTGAAATCCATTAGATGTAAAATGAAGTCTTAGGATAATCCACAATTTGATGCATAAGCAATGGTTACTATGTGCATAGTACCTATCTGTAATCCAAGGGTATTTTGTGGAATCTTGGATATATTAGACTTAAAAATGAATAATTAGACCATCAAAGTAGTAGTGACATACTTTGACCCAGAAGGATCGATTAACTGAAGAGTTGACCAACCTATTGACTTGAAATTATATTGTAAAGTATGAGTACTGGCCAAGTGTAAATGAGCTCCTATGACTGACATGGTTGATGTAATCAAGGTTTCAAGGGCTCAAGGACTTTGAGATCAAAAGAAAAGGAATAGTGTATATTTATAAGTAGTTTATTTAATTTGTCGGCTTGAACATCTTTATTTTGTTAAAATTTGTTCATATATTGCATATACGATTTATTGGCATGAGATATATGATTTATCAAGCTTGCCTGGATCTGAGAGTATTGTTTGGTGAGCTGACATCTTGTTGTGGTAACACTGATTGTAAGCAGTAGTTAACGGCCTTAAATTTCTAATAGTAGACCACCTAGCTCATTAGAGTTTTGAAGTTGAACTTGTGTGATTTATCCATAGATGATCATGATGTGTTTATTCTTTTCTAATGAGGCTTGGCATACTTGTATTAAGCATTATACATGTATCCATGTGTTTTCAAAATGTTTGCATTAAGTGATACATTATGTTATTATTCACTAAGCCCCATATTGTTCTTTGGGCTCGGATAATCTATAACATTTTACAGATCCTTCTATGGTGGATAAGGGGAAAGGTATTGTAATGGAGTAAGGTCAATGTGGTCTAGGTTAAACACTTTCTATGAGTTACTATTGTGTAGATAACGTGTGATGACTTTTATTGTAATTAAAGAGTATGATTGTTGCTTCGACTATATAGAGTGATGTATATTTCTTGTACTATGCTATACTTGTCATCACTTGTTGTTAATCTGAGGATTTATGATTGTGTTGATTAAGGCTTAATAGCAATTGATTGAGTTAGCGAGGTTAGTTAGCTTGTCAGATTGTTGTGTCAATCGGATCGTTAGAGGGGTCTTGACAAAGTTTCTTAGTTGAAGGTTCATCAGGTGGAAAATATATAAATGTTTGGTAGCTAGAGATTTCCAACAAAGCTCAAAATTCTCTTGTGGAAAATGTTTAAAATTTTGCTTCCTGTCAAAGACAATCTATTCAAAAAAGGAGTGATAATTAACCCTTTTTGTGTCTTTTGTCATGAAAAAGCTGAAACTTTATATCGTCTTTTGTTTGAATGTGATTTTTTAAGATGCATATAGTTTGCTTCTTCTTGATCTACCTTATCTTCTGATGCTAATTTTAGAACCGTAGAGGAGTTTTGATCTAATCTAGAATCTCCTGTCGCGAAAATTTCAAATAGCAAGCCTCTATTGACTCTAACAGCTACCACACTTCGGTGTATACGGAAGGCAAGGAATCAAAAATTTTTCAAGGAAGAAAAGGTAAATCTTTCTCATGTTTGCCAAAAATCATTTGCTCTATATAGTTCCTTAATTGTTTTGGACAGCTCCCATAGAAGATCCATCATCCGAGCTCCCTTCAGAAAATTGGAAAATTAGGTAGGGGAATCTTGTTAGCTTTATTGTTCAGCTATCTAGAAAAAGAATTCTCTGTTTGTGGGTGTTGGATAGGCTTTGATAGACAAGGAAGATTTAATCAGACTAGCGAAACGAGTTTCTTATCCTATTTCCAGTTCAACAAAGGAAGCCGCAGAAAGTGTATTTGCATAGGATTGAAGAGATCTCTTTATCGGAACGATTCAATTAGTCTTTATAGTGACTGTTTTTCTTTAATCCAAGCTTTTTAGAATCTATGTTCCACCATCTTCAGCTAGAGCTTACAATTAAAGAAATAGAAGCAGAAGTGGAGCATTCATCTTTGCTTCTTTTACTCTCTCGAACTCCTCTTCTAGTTTTTTGGGACACGGTCGCCATTTTTGGAATTGATGTAAATAACTTTTATTCAGCTATTATATAATTCCTATTTTTCTTTTGCAAACAGAAAAAAAAAATATATATATATATATATATATATATATATATATATATAATGCACTAAAGACATTTCTCCTATTTTAATCACTAGCCCTTGGTACTTGAACAATTTCGATCCGTTTGACACTTCAATTAATTAATATCGGTATTTGCAACTAGCCTTTTATATATTTTGTAAACATATGGTACGATGTGTGTGTAATAGATCAATCTGATTGCATGCGTGCTCCAATTCGTTGGAATTCCATCTCCCTGTTATATCTCCATGTGCATGACAAGCAACTTGTTTTAACATAATATAAAGCAAGTGAACGAATGGTGCCATGTGTTTATTGTCTCTAGTTTTAATATTATTAATTTAAGAATATTCTGCTTTATGAGAAGTTCTTCCTTGGGTATTGACAGTTATGCCCTCATTCTTCTCATTCAGAAATAGAAACAAACATTATACATATATTATATATACAACTGACTATTAATTTTATTATATTACTTTCCATTATTAAATTATTTATTATATATAATAAATATAAAATATCATCTATTTATCTTAGAGTTGTAAAACCATAGTAAAATTATCCTTTTTAAAAAAGTTATTAGTTAGGCTTTCCAATGTATATATTATTCTAATTTCATTTTTTAAAGATACTATTATGGTCAAACTTTTTGACCACGTGTCCGAGACTTTTCATATCTGAAATAGAATATGAATGAATGCTCCTTAATTGGCGTATGAAGGAATTCCATAACAATTTTTAAAAAAAAAATTTTTGCTTACATCCATTACAATTTTTTTATTACTGAAAAAAGTGAATAAGAAAATGGAGAATACAACTGGATGAACTTATTATAATACAAAACTTATTAAAAATTTTATTTGAAAGAATGACCATTCGTGCGAACTTCTCTATAAATCTTAGTTACATCCCATCGCACTGCTATCTCAAATCATTTCCGTTCGTTCTCCAGTTCTATGATAATTAATCACTTACCTAGAGAAGGAAATGCATTTACACCATCACAATTTCAACTACTTCGTCATCTTCTTCATCTTCTTCTTCTATTTACACGTGGTGTCGGCCGGAAATGGGGGTGCCCTGCCGGCCGGAGAAAGCCCATTTACAGCAAAAGCAGCTTTGATTCGTTACTGGAACCGCAAGATACCAAACAAACTCCCAAAACCATCTTTTCTTCTCTCCAAAGCATCTCCATTGAACCAACTTCAGTTAGCTTCTCTCACAAAACTCGCCGACCAAAACTCACTTTCTTCTCACCTACACGCCTTCTGTTCTTCCGCCCATCTCTTCTGCTTCCCAGATTTATCGCCCAGTTTGGAAAAACAAAATAAAGATGTCAACTTCGCTGTTTACTCCGATAAGAACTTCACCAACTACGGAACGTCCCGAATTGCTGGCGTGGACACGTTCTCGAATTACTCTGTCGACGAAAACGTTGCCAGCAACTCGTTTTGGCGCTACAGCCGTGACTCTAACGTCCGCGTCGATAAGTTCTCGACTTATTCCGAAGACTCAAACGTTCCTGAACAAAGGTTCAACATGTATGGCTCCGGTGCCACCGGTGGCTTAGGCGAGTTCAAGAACTATGCCCGCGACGCCAACGTCCCTTTTCTCGATTTCACCAATTACGAAACGAACGCCAATGGCAGGAAGCAGTCCTTCAAATCCTACTCAAAACACGCGAACTCGGGCTATGAATTGTTCACGAGCTATGGGAAGAACAGCACTGGCGTGCCTACCGATTTCTCAAGCTATGCCCAAGACACTAACATATTCGGTAGTAACTTTACTAGTTATGCTGAATCAGGAAAAAGAGCAACCAACACGTTCAGTTCTTATACCATACGTGGCTCCATTCCTTTAAACTCCTTCAAGAGCTACAGCCATGGCGGAAACGGAGGGGCTGATAAATTCACCAGTTATAGAGATAATGCTCATGAGAATGAGTTCACATTTCAGTCTTACGCCAAGGATTCCAACTCACGGAAAGTGGACTTCGCCAGATACGGGGTAGACAAGTATGGTGGAAGCCAAAGCTTCAAAATATACGGGAAAGGGTCGGTAGGTCACAGTATAGGGTTCAAGACCTACGGCGAGTTGAACACATTCAAGGGTTATAGCAAGAAGGGTATCACATTCGCGCAATATATCAATTCGACAAAAGCAAAAAGGAGCTCTGTTTCAGAGAGCAGTGGCAAATCTGTAGATAGTTGGTTGGAACCGGGCAAATTTTTCCGGGAATCGGAGCTAAAACAAGGGAATGTGATGTCAATGCCTGATATAAGGGATAAAATGCCGAAAAGGTCGTTTTTGCCCCGGTCTCTTTCTTCGAAATTTCCATTCTCGACGTCGAGAGTTTCTGAACTGAAGCAGATCTTCCATGCGAACGAGAACTCAAGCATGGAGGGCATTTTGCTAAGTACGATAACGGAGTGCGAAAGAGAGCCAAGCCGGGGCGAGACAAAGAGTTGCGTTGGTTCAATCGAAGACATGGTCGACTTTGCGGTTTCTGTGCTAGGTCAAAACATCGTAGTTCGGAGCACCGACAACGTAAATGGGTCAACGCGAGATGTGATGATCGGATCGGTCAAAGGAGTCAACGGTGGGAAAGTGACAGAGTCAGTTTCGTGTCATCAGAGCTTGTTTCCTTATCTGGTGTATTATTGTCATTCGGTGCCTAAGGTGAGAGTGTATGCAGCAGAGATATTGGATGTCAAGAGCAAACAGAGGATTAACAATGGAGTTGCCATCTGTCACTTGGACACGTCAGCGTGGAGCCCCGGACATGGAGCCTTTGTGGCATTAGGGTCAGGCCCTGGCAAGATTGAAGTGTGCCACTGGATTTTTAAGAATGACATGACTTGGACTACCGCTGATTGAGCCTATCCTTAATTCTGGCGTAGTGATTTTTGGGCAAGTGATCATATTTGTATTGCTTATGCTAGCGTCTGATCTGCAAATCGATAGAAAATGAAATATAATATTGAAGATTTACGATGATATGATATTTGGAGCAATATTTTATTTTTATTTATTTTTTTATTTTTTTATTTTCTACCTTTACCGTGTATATAATAATCATTTTAAAACTTAAAGAGTCTTATCCTTGGGGACTTATATATATATATATATAAAAGATAAATGAAAAATAAAAAAAATAAGTTAAATATTTAAAAAAAAATTTAAATATTATTTTTATGTGTTGATCGAATCAGGTTTGGAAAATTGAATTTGTACAATACATGGCACTCAAGTCGATGATCTTATACGATTTCTGTTGTGTAAACTTGATGTACTCAATGGAGTATGACAAACTAGAACTGACCTAACATTTTTTGTAAAGTTGAGCAAGTTATGCAAGGGCTCAGTGCAATCTTGGATTAATGCTCCAATCACGAAACTTGAGAAGATCTCAACCCATTTCCAATATAGTGTCCATATCCCATGCAAATAACAAACCTTTACATAAGATTAAGGGCATATATCCCGAACTTTCAATTGTATTGCTATAAAATAAAATGCCATATAGCCACAGGGTAAGTAGATATTTAGTTAAAACGGACTTGTATAACCTAACTATTACCGACTGTTAAGCTAAAGGAAACAAAAGAGAGAGAGAGAGAGAGAGAGAGAGAGAGAGAGAGAGAGAGAATAAATACTATTTATATTTTACATGATAACTTTCAAAAGATCTACCAAAGAACCATTATATTGCTTGTAACTCAGCAAAAATGTTTATAAAAATTTGTATTTTATAAAGAAGATTTAACTCGAATGCGTAAATTAAACAATATAATATGTTATGTAGGAAACAAGTCCCTTGACAATGATAAGATGGTAGTATGCAAGGGCAATGGAGATGCTCTAAGGGTTTTTTCATTTAAATATTAAAGTTTTGATCCTTTTTGTGAGTCTAATCAAACAGTCTACACCTAGTAGGAAAAGAGAAATAGATAATTATGCACCATTTTTATAAAATATCTCAACTACTTTTATTAATCTAACTTTCAAATACTTCAAGAAGGTTGAGTATCCTAGTGAATTAGGTAGTAGAAAAAACTTCAAAAGGTAAAAGCCCTTCTAATTTTGATAGCAAAACATCAATATTTGATATACTCTTCGAAAAGTTGGGTAAGAGAGTAAATTATTGGTCCAACTTTGGATAAAGAAGGATCATGATATATCGATCTACATTTAAATTATGAACAAGACAAGTGGTACCTAAGGAGAACCAGATGGATCTAGATATTAAGGTTGTGTTGGAAGTTTTATTTTTCCAGAATGTATCCTCATTTTTGGCCTAATTCTTTTGATGATGATTGATTCAACCTCTGATCAAAGAAATATATCTTGGTTATATTTCATCTCTTCAACAAGTTTAATAATGAGCAGCCCTTTTACATCAATAGGAGAAGAGTTAATTAGAGTGGAAGTGGATGACAGAAATGACAACAGAAAACATAGAAGGATACCGGTTTAGTTGCTCACATGTAAGTCATTCAATAGAGGGGGGCTAAAGGATAGTCCATTGAGAGCATGGGCATTGGCAATAGAGGTAGCAACAAATGTCTTCAAAATATTTTTTTACCTCTATACACATTCTTCATTATGTTATGGACAATGTGTCCTAGATATTCAATGATTTCCTCTTCCTAGTTAAACAATGGGCAACATCTATCGAGATGAAAACACTAACCATTCCAATGTGCCAATTTTGTGTGCAAATACACAAGCTTCCACTAGATTGCAAGGAAGAGAATGTGGCTCCAACAATAGCACGGAAGATATGAACTATGGTTAAAGTGGATCACATGGATTGTGCACAGAACTAGTGAATACTGAAAGTTTATACAAGTAAAGGTAGAGATTGATTTGAACGTGCATCTCATGAGGGGAACAATGACTCAAAATGATGGGTTTGATCGATGGGTTTGGTTTAGATATGAGTGATTGCCAAAGTTTTGCCATTTTCTCTGAATGAAACCATGGGATGCCCATATCTAGCAAGGAAGAAGATGGAAGCATGTCAAGAAGGGAAAAACCATAAAAAAGATTGTGGGAACCGGCTAAGGGCTTCAACATCCAAAATCAAAATACCATATAAAGTAACAACAAAATCTCATGGCATGACAAATATCAGCAGAACAAAGAGGACAATTGTCCATCACAAAAGCATCATTACTAGGAGCAACAACATTTACCATTAATGCCAGTCAAGTTTAATTAATTCTAGGGACTTTTTTTGAAGTATAGGAGATAGATCTAATCGCATGATAGGACAATGGCCTAAAAGTGTAGACCTATGGACAACAACCAATGAGAGTGGTTCCTTATGGGATTTGCAGTGAGGTAATTCCTCAGACATCAAGCTTAAGTGGCAAGGAGAAATCTACAATGTGACGACAAAGTTATTAGAAGTTAGTTATGGAAATTTAGTGATAGGTGTGAGGATAACAAAGTCTAAACATCTTCTAGAAGGTCAATCTAAGTCAAAGTTATTAGAAGTTAGTTAGCAATTTTAACCATCAAGTTAGAGTTGTTTAAGGATTATAATAAAATGATAGGTGTCATAATTGTATAAGCTGAAATTTTCTATGTATATTGAAGATGTAACTGTAACTCTAATTAGTTAATGAAAATATATTCATAGTGATCTTCTCCATTAATGGAAGATACACCTCTAACTCAGCACTTTTCAAACTCAGTGTTCTTCTTCGTCTTCTTCTTCTTTCTCTCACTTGTTTATGTTTTCTTTTCTTCTATTTTACTTCTTTTAGTTCTTATTTTTCTTTGTTTTTCTTTTGTTACTGTTCTATTTAGTTTGATTACTCATTAGAGATTGTAAATTGCACATGGTTCCATAGCATATCAGGTTCTAAAAAGCTAAAAATGTCATCATCTACATCACAAAATGTTAGCACATGTGTATTTGCTACAAAAGTGGATGTAGCAACCATTGCTAAGGCGCCTGTTGACAATCCCACAAGTGTACGGAATCGCAATCGTAATATACAGTAGAGACCGAATATCGTCCTCAGGGAACGGATACTAGTTAACTATTTTAAAGCCCAATCTAATAATAGTAATCACTTTAGTAAGGCTCCTAATTAAATTTGACTCGTTAAAATCCTATTTTAAATTGAAAACAATTAAAATCAATGAAATCTTGTTTCGAAAACTGTTTTGACTAATT
>JAJIYU010014930.1:0-12954 GCA_030144865.1 Tinospora cordifolia
TTAATGCATCAATCTTATACAAAAACTTGAATAACATGCTTATGCTTTCTTTTCAAGCAATAAAATGCATCATTTCCTTAAATCATATTTATTTTAAAACCAAAATCAATTGCACAAAACCTAGGGTAGTTTTCGGTTTGGGTCGGGTCATGTTCGGGTTATGGGGCTTAAACCCACAACCCAACCCAAACCGTTTGGGTTGAACATTTTAAAACCCAACCCAACCCAAATATAGTTGAAAACCCAACCCAAACCAACCCAAAAGGTTCGGGTTGGTCAGTTTGGTCGGGTTAATCGGGTTGATGAACACCCCTAGCTAGAACAATATAGTGATTACTAAGTATGCCAAGAAGTAAGTGAGAAAAGATAACACTTTTGTGTTGTAATCTTTGTTGGATAGAATGATAATAATAATAGTTACTATAATTATTTCTCATAAACTTTAATTTCTTATTGACATTACAATGCATGCAATGAAACATTACTATCTAATTTCTAAAAATTTTTAAATCTATCAAAATAAGTAATCATATTTGAATTTAAGCTCAAGTTATTGAATTTAAAATCCTAATTATATTTAGGGGTGTTCGTGGGTTGGGTTGGGTCGGGTTGGGTCGGGTTTAGGGTAAACCCGCAACCCAACCCAAACAGTTCGAGTTGGAAAAGTTCAAACTCAACTCAAACCAATCTATGATTAAACCCAACCCAACCCAAAAGTTTGGGTTCAATTTGGGTTGGGTCGGTTTATTAGGTTAGCTCTAGTTCAATCTTTTTTTATTATATTTTAATGTTTTTCGTTACAAAAGAACTATTAAATTAAAATTTTTCTGTATATTTATTTTTAATTATAAGATATAGTCAACTTATTATACATACAAAAATAATATTATTTTTAAAATCTTCTTATTACTTTGGTTTACATAAATTTAACATTTGTAAAATTTAATGATGTCATCTTTCAAATTGAAATTCTTCTAGTGTAAAATAGATGATTTTGTAGAAAGAAAAAATTATTATTATTAGTTTTTGAAAATAATAGATGGTAGTTATATAGAAAGAAGATTTGATATAACATAAATAATCATATTAATTTAAATAGTTACTTATAAGTTTATCATTTATATATAATAAAAATATTTTAAAAACTTATTTCATTTATTTTTAAAAGAATTTATAATTAAAAAAGAAAAAATAAGTAAGATTGGGTTAGGTCCGTTTCGTTCAAATTTTTAAGTATTCAACCTGCAATCCAACCCAAACCTTTCGGGTTAGACATTTTAAAATCCAACACAACCCAAATAACTAATGCAACCCAACCCAAAAGGTTCAGTTGGTCGGGTTGATGAACACCCCTAATTATATTCCAACTCCAATAGATTTTTATTAATGTTAAAATGGATTCCATGAATGTGCAATCATAGACACTACTTTTTCATTCCTAAAAATTTCTAAATCTAATTTTGATTTCAAACTCAAATTATCTCATTTAAATTTGTAATTAAATTCTAACTCTACTAGATTTTTATAGATGTTCAAATACGTGTTGTGAAAGGATTTATAGACACCACTTTCTAATTTTTAAACACTTTTAAATTTAATAAAATAAGTATTCTTATTTTGATTTAAACTCAAATTATCTTACTTAAACTCTTAATTAAACCACAACTCAAATAAACTCTTATTCATGTTACAATGCATGTTATAAAAGTGTTTTATTTATAGAGATCGATTTTTAATTTCTAAACACTTCTAAATCTAATAAAATAATTAATTAATTTAAACTCAAATTGAATGTATATTTGTTAACACTACCCTCTAATTTTTAAACACTTATAAATCTAATAAACTAAGTAATCTTATTTTGATTCAATTTGAAATTATCTCAATCAAGCTTATAATAGATAAAAGTTTAATTAGATAATCTATATTACTGTACAACAATCTTCTAATCATAATTAATTATAAATCCATATAAGCATCAACGAGGTTTGTAATTTGTTTAGTGACCCGATGGTCAATCTCTTTTCTAATCACACTATCTGCCATTCCCTTTTTTTTTTTTTTTTTTTTCTTTTTTCTTTTTTCTCTCCTCCCCTTGGTTGGACTTTGGCTCAAACAAGTATTCCTTCTTAGATTAAGATATGGAACATATACTTATAAGGTAAGTAATACTTTTGAATATGATAGATCTTTTATGATCTAGTTGTATTTGTTAAAATTTTGACTGGACTTGAAAATAAAAAATATGTAATTTGCGTAAAACTAGATTAGAAAATATACTAGTTTTGAGTTAATTTTTAATTATGTTAGATTCCTACTTTTAGTTTGGGTTGTATTAGAAGTCTATTTAATATTTATTATATATAAGGATTTGGTAAATGAAATTAAAGTGTGAGAGAATTGAGTTATATATTAAGAAATTATGAATGATAAAGTGTATGACAAGAAGTAAGTGTTCAAATGATAATTTTCTTGTGTATTATAATCTTTTTTGTATAAATATTTTTTTAACTGTGAAAGTAGACATTTATTGATCAAACTATGTTAAAATGTTTGTGTAATTGCTTGATTTATTATTTAAATAATTCTACCTCATATTATATTAATTGATTGGTGTTGAAACTGAACAAATTGCTATCAAAGTCTATTGTAATCAAGACTTTTATTAGTGTGACTATATTGGAGCTAAATGTTTTCTTCGTGATGGAGTGGTTAGAAAGATTACAAGATTAAGCACTTATATTTTGGAAGATTAATTATTTTTTTAGTCACATGGTTGCATCTCAAGGGCATGAGATTAGAATTCTAATGATTGTTTACATGCTACAACGAAAATTAATGATTGATCAATCGTATGGTGGAGTTCTGACTAAGGTAAAGATTGTTAAAATTTTGGCTTGAACTAAAAATAAAAAGTATAATATGTTTTTAATTTTAGAGTTTCTATTTGTATTAATTTATAATTTTCGTGTTTGTCATTGTATTAAAAAGTTATTAATATTTGTCATAAGTAAGGGTTGGACAGATTAAATTAACGTGCGAAAAAATAGACGAGTGTCGAGTTATATACTAAAAAATTACAAATGATAGAGTGTGTGACAAGAAGTGAACAATTCTTGCCACCCAAAAGAAAGACATTTACTGACCTAAAATTGTTTGTGTGATTATTCAATTTATTATTTGTATAATTTTGTCTCATGTTATATTGATTGATATTTAAAAAAAAAAAACTCAACGATATTTGAATAAGCAAATCATGTTAGTGCGTAGTGAAGAATCCTTGCCAGTCACGAAGTTTCTAAATTGTGTAGCCAGAAAATTTACATATAGGAGGTCCCTCATTGTTTATTGATCATTCCAACAAGTAAGTGAGATCTAGAAGAAGGTGAAGCTTGATCCTTGAAAACTTCATGACCAATGTAGAATTGAGACCTCCGTACCATATGATACAAAATGACTTGAGGTGTTTAAGTCCATTGAGATGCTTCTGACAGTGGATTGTTTTTGCCCACGGTTTTTTCCATGATTTTGGGGGTTTTCTCCTCACTCTCCATGACTCTCCTCATTCTTCTTCTTCCTAGCATCTTCAGAACTTTTGAGGTAAATAATATCTCACACATCAAAATTATAAATTACCTAAACATTTTCTATCGGTTTCTGTTTTCAATTAAGACTCAAAAATTCGACAAAAATAATTATTTGTTAATATTTGAGTGAATCGCATGATCTGGAAGTGAACTGTTTTATACGTAGTAATAATAATTTGTAAGTTGTTAAGTTGTGACAAAAGGCAACAGTTTTACTGATTTTAGGCTGGCATTTTTCAATCACATACACTTCTTCATCATAGTGGAAGTGAACTTCCTAATTTCTATCAAGCTTTCCATTTGAATCTGACTCCTTATGGTAGATGGGAATCTCATGAACTCGTGGTTAGAGTGTCCAACTACTATTATACCATTCTTTGGAGACCAGCTTTTTATTTTTATTTTTATTTTCTGAGATGATAGAATACATGAAAGAGGGATAGGCCCTGCTCCAATAGCTATATATGAATTCCGTGTAGACCGTCTTACAAATGCTATAAGATTTTTCCTCCAACTCAGTCTTAAATCTAACAAAACATTGTTTCAACCTTAACTACAAGTATATAATACTAACTCTAAGAATAACAGTAAAAAAATTGAGGAATATAATTGTAAGCAAAATGTGTTAAAGAAAGGATGGGTATTTAAAAAGGTATAGATTTGCTTATTTTTCTTTATTGTACATGCAATGAGAGTGAGGATGAGAGTAAGAACCATAAATCAAAGAATAACATGCAGCAAAACTTAAAGTGCTTATAACGTGAATATGAACAAAATTATGTATGGCTATACAAGAACAATGGTAACTACTACCGGAAGAAGATTACCAGGAAGAAGAACAAGGACAACACCATTTCCCAATAACCAGAAAAAACCAGTCAATGGGATTTTGAGGTTTATTGTCATCGTCATCTTTTGTATCTTCAGCAGTGGGTAATGGCATTTCAGAAGGTAAATGCTGGTGAAATGCATCAACTGCTGCAGCAACACCGTCTTCATTCTCAATTTTCTTTGCCAATTCCATTGCCAGTTCCTTAACCTAGAAAGATTAAAAGCTCACTTAATTACTACGACCAGTATATATATCAACTTGAAGATGTCTAAATTTCATGTGCATTGCATAATCTATGAAAAGATGTCCAAATCCACACTTATCTCAAGTAACAAAAACTGAAAACAGTTTGTTGAATACTTATGAGCCTAAATGTGAATCAGTCACCGAAAGACATCTGAGTCACTTTACCTCTGGCTGGAGCATGAATCTTATAGCATTTGTAAGGCGCTCAACACTGAGTTCATATATGGGTATTGGTGCAGGTCCTAGCCCCCTTTTATGTATTCTATCACCCCAAAAAAACTGGTCTCCAAAGAATGGTATAATGGTAGTTGGACACTGGAATCACAAGTTCATGAGAATCCCATCTAAAAAGAAAAAAAGAATTAATTCAAATGGAAAGTTTGATAGAAATCAAGAATCATTACCCCAGCTCTCAACCCTGTAGCTGTTGTGCCAGCACCACCATGATGAACCTGTATACTTGTAAAGCACCAGCCTAGAGTCAGTGGAAACTAAAGCCTCGTGGAAAGAGCACAACATGCATCACAACTAAACCTCTTCTTTTAGATTACTGCTGCTATACAAGTTCAGATCATGCAATTGATCCAAATTTACTGAATTAATTTACTTTTTTGTCAAAATTTTACAGTATAACTGAAAGCAGAATAGAAGATGGTTACATAAGTGGAAATTTTGGTGGGTGTTAGATAACAATTGAATGGAGGACCTAAAGCTGTCGCCCTTGTTCATTTTGGTAACTAAAAGTCCAGCTCAGAAATGCACTAAAAAAGCAAATTTTACCTGGTCCTCACAATAGTTTTGACATTGAAGCTTTCACCTTGAGGTTTGCGTCGTCTTCAGTCTACTAAAACCTACCTTAAGGCTCAAGCCTCAATGAGATGAAGAATGCGATATAAAGAAAAAAAAACTAAATAAATAAACAGATAATTATTTTTTTATTAAGAAATTAGTCAATTGCTGTAGTATGATTTTAGATTCTAAACTGTAGTAGGATTCAAATTAGTCATTTCAGATTTTTATAAATTATTTGTATTGAAATTTGACAGATTGAAGAGAATATTAATTATTAATTTATACCTCTTCTTTTCTTTTCTTCTTCCTGTTCTTCTATCTCTATTTCTTCCTCTATTTTAAATTCATCTATTTCTTTTTTCTGTCTTCACTACCTCATTGCATAATAATGGGGCACGATAATAGAAAGTTAACAAAATTAGATAACAATATTTTGAATCAATTAAAGCTGCAGCAAGATCATTAACACCAGCAACACTATGATAATGTTTGTATAGCTGTTAATAGTAGATTTATTAACACCATTCATGAGAAAGAAAATAATATGTGGTATAAGAAACTATGAGCAATATTAAGGGATTGAAATCGTGCGGGACATTGGATGAGATTGAGACTCTGACATGACCAATGGCTGACGCTGGTAGCAGCTAACTCAATGGCAATTGGTTGAATAACTCAGATTTTATGGGACTTAAAAGACAAGATTGGTTCATAAAGACAGAATAAGTTACAGATTTGCTTTTTCTGGTCCATTTGGTTGATAGATCGTGTTTATTTCTATTGCAAGTGCTACATCATTGATTTTATGTACAGTAGTAAAGAAAGAATCCACCATGCCGTGGTATGATGGAATGCCCACCAAACAGATTTTGTGATGAAATGTGAGGGTCCTGAGATAATTATAGATATTTTTGGAATAGATACTCTAATGGTATGATGGACTACCCAACTATTGCGCCATCTGAGGTGTCTTTCCAAAAAGGAGAAATATTCTGAATAGCCACAAAATCATTATTTTGAGCATCAAGGACATAGTTATTTGAAGCTTCTTATCTTTGATAGGGTGATTGTTGATGAGGATATAAAGAATATGGTTGGTATAAAGAAATTGTGTGAGAGAAAGAAGGTATCAGTTAGTTGAAACTTCTATTTTAGTTTTAATAGTTCATTTTAATAGGATTTGTAGATTCTATATCATAGAAGGAATCAATTTATCATATTAAGATTTTGTCTTGCTAGGAATCAGTCTATGTAATTTGGATCTTTATAAATAAAGCTTGCGATAGATTTTATGATTGCATGATTCGAAAAGAAAAATATTGATTATAGATTATAGCTTTCTTTCCTTTTCTTCTTCCCTCTTGTCTTTGTCCCGTTCAGCATCAGTTTATCAAGGAGAAAAGAAGAAGAAATAGAAGAAATTAAAGGAAAAGATGAGACAGATATAGAAGAACAGGAAGAAGAAGAAGAGAGAGAAATCGATAATCAATACTTTTTCACTCAATCAATCTGTCAATTCTCATTAAAAACCTAACATTTATAGAAATCTAAAATAACTAATTTATACCGTACTGCAATTTAGAAACTAAATTCTTACTAAAAAAGAATTCCATGTAAGCAAGTGAAGGCAATATATATGTGAATCTCATCTTTGCGGATTCCAACACGATCAAGGCAGTTGTTATTTATGGTTTGCAATAACATTGCTCAGAAAAAGTGGAAGAGACTAGGTGAAGAGAAAGAAGGGAAGAAGAAGATGAAGAGGGAGGAAAAAACAAAATGAAATGGGAGAAAAATAAGGCAAAAGATGAAGAAGATGAAAATAGAACAAGAAGAGATGTGTGAACGAAGGGAAGAAGAGGAAGAAGAAGAAACCAAGAAAAAGAGAGAAAAATCAATGGTCAATATTTTCTCAGTCAATCAATCTTTTAATTCTCATCAAAAAACTAATATTTATAGAAATTCAAAATAAATGATTCGGATCCTATTACAGCTTAGAAACTAAAATCCTACTAAACTCACAAACTAATTTCCTATAAAATTAATTATAATAATACTAATAATGTCTGTTATTATTATTATTATTGTTGGTGTTGGTGTTGGTGTTGTTGTTAGTATTGTTATTGTTATTATTGTTGTTGGTGTTGTTGTTATTAATACTATTATTGTTATTATATAACATTCTTCATTATTATATTTAGGTTTGTAATGATGAAGATCAAATAAACGTTATATAAGTAGGATGCCCAAGATCACAAAGTGATGATTGTCAAGGCTTTAACATCTCTAGAGGGTGAAAAAGCTTTCATGGGTAGTCGTAAGGTGAGTAGTCGTAACGTCAACTTGGGTACATACCAAAGTGCTCTCATCGGGAAGGAGGATGCTATAGGAACGGGTTCAGAGGAGAATCAATGGATAGAGGTGAGAAGGAGGAAGAACGGACGAAGTCACGAGGAAGAAGGAAGGAGCAGAGGTTTCGGGAAGACAAACAACGGTGGTCAACAAGCGTGGAAGGAACACAGCTTCGATTCAAAATACAAGACGTTCAAAGTTGAAGGGTCCAAATAGGGAGATCAGTTTATAATACAAGAAAAGACTAGGACCTCTATCTACGTGTTATCCATGAATAAGTGTGACCTGGAATGGTTGACTACCAAGGTGACGCTTGCAAAAAGGACTTCGAGAAATGGTGAGTTCAAAGAATCGAGAAGAGGAGATAAATATACATTATTTATTGAGACATACTCTAACAGGGGGCAGCTTTATGAAGATTGCTAAGCTACATCGGGGGGCTTTCCAGAATACATTTATTCCAGAAGACATTGAATGCGATACGTGGAACAAATTTATCCAAGCCTTAAAGGATATAGCTCAGGAAGATAAAACCTACATTGGTCAAGTGAACAGTCACCAAATGAAGACAAAGAGCCACACGTCCCAAGGGTATCACGGCAAACCTCAAGAGCCGGTCACTATAAAGGGGAAGCTTCGAGACAAGGAGGGACCCAGTGAGAGTCGAAGTGGAATAGAAATGAGACGATCTACACGTCATAAACCAGACATCCGGTCTGGGAAGTTCAAGGTCACAAGAATCACGGACGGCTTCAGCTGGGAAGAAGTGGAAGAGGAAGTGACGGAGGTTTTGGGCAGGGATATACATCTGATAGTGATTGACGCTGCCAGAGCAGTCATATATAGTTGGAACGGGGACGAAACGTCCAAGCTACGGGGTCCACCACATCCCCTGTTCAGGACAGAAGTGCTCATAGAAGAATGGAATGAATTTGAGCTGTAGGAACAATGTAAAATTGCTTGCAGAGACAGCTGGATTGGCATCGAAGGTATTCCAGCCGAAAAATGGGGTATCAAATTCTTAGAGCAAATAGCAGAGGAGTGTGGAGGTCTCTTGGATATAACGGAAGTTACTCTTAACAATAGATCAAAGGAACTAGCTTATGTTAAAGTGAGGGGCTCTCGAACAGGGTTCTTACCGGCGAAACTCGAGATTTACGATGATGATGGAGTCATGGAGCTACATCTATACGACCTTCAGAGGAAGTGGTGCCAGGACGTCGAAGAGGCCAGAGAAAGTGACAGGAAGAGGGAGAAAAGGAGGAGAAAGCTCGGAAGTTGAAGAACAGGGAAGAACTGCCAGGGAAGGCAGAGCAGCGGCAATCGGAGGAATCGAAGACGACGGACAAGGGGAAGGACGATGATGTGACTATTCAAACAGCGAAACGTCATTACCGCCTGCCGAAAGTCAACCAACAGAGCGTGGCAGGTGAAGTTCGGCGCCACTCTTCCAAGACAAGGACGCAGTGCCAGAACAGAGAAGACGTACATAAGAGGAGCAAAAGGCTGCAGGATTCAGATCAGAGCGGGCCTCCGGGTTTCCCGAATCGAGTCAATGACCCAAATCTGGAGCTGGAGCAACAAATCCAGATGGGGCAGGGCCAAGGGCTTGAAGAGGAGGAACCTGGGCCGAAGGATCAAGAACAATTGGTTGAAGAGGGGCCCAATAAGGAAAAGCAACTGCAAATAGGGGAAATCAGCCCAAGGAGGATTTTAGAGCGACTGGGCCTCAAAACTTATGTCAGGAAACAAGATTTTAAAGAAGGGCATGAAAATATTTGGATCGAGTTAACAAGCCCAAGCAAAGTCCAGAGGAAAGGAAAGGAGATCATCACTTACTCCTCTGAGTCTAAAGATTGTGTTCCAGAAACTCCCGTTTCCACCCCGAAGTGGCCAGACAAGGAGCTCGAAGAGGAAGGCAGAAACTTGGACTCGATAAGCACGGGAGAGAGGCCATGGAATCCAAAGGTACATTCTATTATACATTTTCCTTCTCCCACTAATGATGCAGGCGTCTACACAACACACTTATCAAGGCAGGAGGACAGTCACGAAAGGGGCAGAGTGTTAGAAGTGGGGGAACACTCTAAGAAGGACGAGCTGGATACGAGAAATCAGGAAGAGGAAGAGTATCCGGCTGTGGATAGAGTGACTCGCTTCCTGAAGGAGATTGATATTAAGCTGTTTCAGTTACAGGCTTCGGAGTAATGGGGAAAGCAGACCTTGGGTTTTATGCTTCCAATGAAGATCATTTCCTGGAACATCAGGGGCCTTGGTTCCAGGCTAAAATGCGGTACGATCAGACGACTTATTCGAGCAGCTTCCTTGCAGATAGTCACCTTCCAAGAGACTAAACGGATCGACATTTCCCCAGAGACAATGGGTCTTGTTTGGAAGAAGAGGTTCTGTAGCTGGATCTTTATTCCCGCGGATGGCTCAGCAGGGGGTATTCTGGTAGCGTGGGACAGCCAACAGATCACAGTCACCGAGAAGTTCATCGGTAGTTATTCCCTTTCCATCCAGATTCGGCATCCAAGCGGCTGTAACTGGTGGTTCACATCTGTGTATGGCCCCTGTTCTTCCAAGGAGAAAGACTCCTTCTGGGACGAATTAGCGGCTCTGTCGGTTGTTCTTTCTGGGCCGTGGTGCATAGGCGGGGACTTCAACGCCCTAAGGGTTATGGAAGAGAAGCTCCACGGTACGTCTTTGTCTCATGATATGAAACAGTTCGACGATCTTATTAACGAGCTTCAATTGAGGGACGTCGATCTTTTAAACGCAAGGTTCACCTAGTCTAATAACCGCGATCAACCTTCTCTCTCAAGACTGGATCGATTTCTGGTTAATGCGGAATGGGATAATTTATTCCCAAATAGTCGGCATAGCACTCTCCTTAGACATACTTCTGATCACTGGCCAGTCCAGTTGGACACTCAACTTAGGCGGTGGGGTCCAACCCCGTTTAGGTTCGAGCATTCCTGGATGGATAGGAAGGAGTTTGGGAATAACTTAAAGGATTGGTGGAACAAGCCGTCAATTGAAAAATGGAAAGGCTATAGGTTCATGCAGAAACTCAAACAGTTGAAAGCTGATCTAAGAACCTAGAGCAGGAATTTTAGGGAAGAAGATGATTGTTCGAGGAAGAAGCTACACTAAAAAATTCAGGAATTTGATCAAAGAGCACAACTGGGTCTTATGGTGCAGGGAGAAGGATTTGAGGGCCAAAGTCATGCAGGAAATAAACATCATAGAGAACAGAATTACAAGGGAGGCTAGAGAGAAAGCTCGCATGAAATAGGCTAAGGAGGGGGATACTAACTCAAGTTTCTTCCACAGACTCCTCTCAATGCGAAGGGTAAAGGCCTTTATTTCTAGAATCAAGAATGCAGATGGCGAGCTGATAGAAGAGGACAGAGACATTCAGCAACACATCATTTCTTATTATACAAATCTTTTCTCTGACTGTAAGATTTGTAAGTGGGCTATCGACGGGATTGACTGGAATCCCATAGCAGAAGATCAGAGGGATTGGCTGGAGAGACCTTTTGAGGAGGACGAAGTGAAGGAGGCAGTGTTCAGCTGCGAGGGAGAGAAAGCCCCCGGGCCAGACGGATTCACAATGCTCTTCTACCAAAAGAATTGGGACCTGTTGAAGATAGATATACTCCAAACAATAGAGGAGTTTTACTCCACAGGCATCATTAACAAATGTGTCAATGAGACTTATATTCAGTTGATCCCTAAGAAGGCCTGTCCGGAAAAGGTGGAGGAGTATAAGCCTATCAGTTTGGTAACCAGCCTATACAAAATTACTGCTCGAATTCTAGCAAAACGTCTCAGGGAAGTGATTCATGTTACAGTAGCAGAGAATCAAATGGGTTTTGTTAACCAAAGACATATCTTCGACGTTATTTTGGCGGCTAATGAGGCAGTGGAGGACTACAGAGTCAGGAAGAAAGAAGGTTTGGTGGTCAAAATTGACTTCTCCAAGGCTTATGATTCGGTTAGATGGAAGTATCTAATCTATGTTCTGAAGAAGAAAGGCTTTGGGGATAGATGGTGTAAATAGATAAAAGGATACATTTCTAAAGTATCTTATTTTATTTTCATAAACGGCCAGCCAAGGGGGAAGATTGTAGCAGAAAGAGGGCTTAGACAAGGAGACCTCTCTCCCCTTTCTTGCATATTTTAGTAGCAGATAGCCTCCATGGTATTCTGCAGAAGGCTAGACAGTTTGGACTTCAAGGATTCGAGGTTGGTTACCAAAAGGTTTTTCTTTCTCACATCTTCTACGCTGATGATGCCTTATTCTTCCTGGACAATAACCCAAAGACCTGGGAAATGCTTCTTCGGGCCTTAGAAAGCTTCTCCTTAGTATCTGGTCTAAAGATTAATTTCCTCAAAAGTCAGATGGCTAGGGTTAACATCAAGGAGGATGAGATGACTCTTGCTCACAAAATTCTTGGCATCCCAATATCTAACTAGCCCATGAAATATTTAGGCCTTCCTTTGGGGGGAAATCCTAGAAGAATTTCATTTTGGGATCCGATGATGCAAACTGTCAAAAGGAGAATTGAAGGATGGAAATGCAGTTATTTATCCAGAGGTGGTCGTCTCCTGCTGATTAAAGCGGTCTTAGAAGTTCTTCCGACATATTATATGTCCATTTTTCAGATTCCAACGGCAGCCCAAAAAGAGTTGGAGAAGTCTATTAGGAGATTCTTTTGGAAGGCTGAGGGGGTCGAGAAGGCTCAAATGCTGGTCAAGTGGCAGCAAATTTGCAGATCTAAGGAGGAAGGGGGATTGGGAGTGGCTCATTTGAAAGTCAGAAATAATGCCCTTGCAGCCAAATGGCTCTGAAATTCTCTAAGGACCAGAATCAGTTGTGGAGCAAGATAATAGCAAGCATTCATGGGAGATCTCAGAACGGTATGATGGCAGGTTTGAATACAAAAGTCTCCCATAGATCTGCTTGAAAATATATTCAATCGTTGTACGATAAGTTCAAAACACATATTCAGTGGAAGATTGGAGATGGAAACAAAATCAGATTCTGGGAGGACGCGTGGTGCGCTCCATCCTCCTTTAAAGAGGAGTTCCCTAGACTGTATAAGATTACCCAATGCCTAGAAGTTACCTTGTTTC
>JAJIYU010014931.1:0-12955 GCA_030144865.1 Tinospora cordifolia
AGGCTAGACATTGAGAACGTGTAGAAAATGAAACATTTGTGTGATCAAGACACGAGATTGGGAGGATCCTGTATTTTTGGCTTCTATGTGGTATGGACGCATAGGAATTCAGGGGTATGAAGGAATCCTAGACTTGGAGAATGACGGACCATGTTTGGTGAATGATCGATGGCTTTGGACGAACTTGTTTTTCTATGTTTGGCTGGTATGAGATAGTCAAGTATAGTGGGGCTTGGGAAGCCTTAAAAATTGAGACATTTGTGAAATTGATTGGGTATAGTAAAACTTCTAGGTGGAATTTTATGTCGATGGGCAAGGGTGGTATGAGACACTCGAACATGGAGGCTTAGGCAGAAGCTTAGAATTTTGTTGTGCTAGCGTGAAATTGCATTATTAAATGATTAAATGTATGATGATCTTATTGCTCGAATATGCATGTATGAGACCAAATCTTGTACTCAAGAGCAATAGAACTTAGAAGAATAAACCAATAGGTCACTGAATAAATTGAGCACCTAGAAACATGAATTTAGAGTCATGATAGTACGAACGAAACGAAAACAACGAGAATCAATACTAAAACAACTTGATTTGTAGATAAATGGTCGAACCTAGAAGATATGCTACCAAGGCTACAACATCTGATGAGACTGACTCTCGAGGGTAAGAGGTACCAAATAATGGGGCTGAGAACCAGATGAAAAATATGCTGACAAAGGTTACAAGGAGGGTCATGGAACAGATCATGAAGGCCCTACCTCAAATGATGCCTTAGGTGGCACCGCAGCCGCAAGTCCAGGAACCTATCTCAATACAGCAGTTGATGCCAATACCAATGCCCGAGATTCCAGCTTGTCAGGAGGTATGTGAGAATTTGGAAGACAGTGAGCATAAAGAGATGTTGCTAGAATTAAAGAAGTTTCAACCATCACAATTTGATTGTACTACTGATAACTTAACAGCTGACCATTGGTACCAGGAATTAGAAGAACACCTGGATGTATTGAAAGTAATGAGTCATAGTAGGGTGGCATTGGCTACTGCTAGTTGCATAACAAACTAACATTAGAATAGGTAAAATGTTGCACTTTATAAGAAATAAGGGAGAATAGAAGTAAAAAATTGCATAATTACCAATAGTTGCATGTAGTTAGGGATTTGCATTGTTTAAAAACTTTTAAGCCTTGTTTTTAGAGTTTTGATATTCTTTTATAAGGAAATGATGTCTGGGAAAGGAATTGAGTGTATTGCAGGATACAGGTTGAAACACAAAGGAAGAATGCATCAGAAGAAGGCAAATAAGAGAAGGAATCATGAGAAAGTACTAGTGGACCGCAGTCCAACAACTGAAGACCGCAGTCCAACAATTGAAGACCGTATATAACGCATTGGTGATCACGGTCCATAACCTGGTGACTGCGGTCACCAGAACGTGAAATGCAGAGAAACATGACAGACCGCGGTGGGCAGAACATGGAGAATTTCTGGGTTTTGACATAGAAATCATTGACTGCGGTCACTTGAATGATTAGCGGGATTTTCGAATTTTTTAGGTTTTTTAGTGCGGGACTATAAATAGAAAAGGGTAATTAGAGTCAAAGGGGACCTAATTCGGAAAAGAGACTACTGGTGACGGCTGTAGGGCTTGAAAACCTATATTTTCTATTGGGATTGAAGATTGTTTAAGAGATTTTTGAGTATGTTTTACTTCTTTGAATTTAATTTCATGTTTTTCTTTGAATTCATGTCTAGCTAATTAGTTTTATTGTCTGGGATGTGATGTTCAATGCATAGTTTGTAATATCTAATTGTCGTTATTGAGTTATAGACTCTATTCCTTATTGTGTAGATTTAATGCCTTACGTTTACTGGCCATAGACGTATTGAACTCAACACTTTGGTCTATCTCGGAAGAGAAGCCTAAAGGGTGGATGTCACCATTTGGACTTAGACTGATTGATTTATCGGGAGATTGTTGACCAATCTAGGGAGTTGCACAGGGATTGTTGAACATAACACGTAGGTTGTTAAGTGAACACCTTGGAAGAGGGTTTGACAAGACAAATCTAGTGAATGTTGAAATACCTTGGAAAATGATTTCAACTGTTGGTGCAATAACTCATGGATTAAGTAATTCATAATTACAACGAAAGATTGCAAACTATGCAGTGACATTCACTATCCTAGACACATTTCTACATTGATTTCTTAATATTAACTATTGCTTTTGTTTAGAGAAGTTTCTAGTTTTCAACTTAATTCAATTACATCCAATTACAGTCTTGATAAAACTTTGATCAATAGTAAATTGGGATTTGAAATCACAAATCAACCTTTTCTCCCTGAGGACGATACCCGGTCTTATCGGTTATTACTACTGCGATCTCGTACACTTGCGAGGTTGCTAACAAGTTTTTGGCACTGTTGCTGGAGAAAAATACGGTGTTTAGTGTTTTTAAAATCAGTTGAATTTGGTTCAATCTTAGTCAAGACAAAATTTTATTTTATTATTGCCCGCTAATTGATTTTTTCTTATATTTAGTAAAAAACAAATTGACTACACTTGATCTGTTTGTGCTTTTGCGTTTCAGGCTTGCATGAATAAACGTCCTTGTGACCCCTACGATCCAGATTTGCTGAAAACAATTAGTCAGATTCAGTTAGAGGCTCAAGAACGAGTACCAAATATGGCTGATAGCGGAAGTTCAGGAGTTGGGAACAATAGGGGAGGGCAGTATATAGAAGCACCTTTAAGGGACTTCTTTAAACCGGTGCTAAATAACAACTACTCAGGTATAGCAAGGACACCAATAAATGCAAACAATTTTGAGTTGAAACCGTCTTTGATCACCATGGTGCAGCAGCAACAATTTGGAGGCTCAACTGTGAAAAATCCAATGGCACATCTAAACTCCTTCATGGAAATATGTGATACGGTCAAAATAAATGGAGTAACTGAAGATCAGCTTAGGCTACGACTGTTTCCCTTCTCCTTAAGGGATAAAACAAAAAGTTGGCTGCAAACCTTGCTTCCGGGAAGCATTACAACTTGGGAAGAAATGGGCCAGAAGTTTCTACAAAAGTATTTCACACCGACCAAAGCACATCAGCTGCGAGGGGAGATTAGCTCTTTCAAACAATCTGATTTTGAATCATTATATGAAGCTTGGGAGAGATTTAAGGACTTACTGAGGCATTGCCCACAACATGGATATCTACCTTGGCTTCAAATTCAGATGTTCTATAGTGGACTTACACCACCCACAAGGTCCTTGGTAGATTCAGCAGCCGGAGGATCTTTGATGGGCAAGTCAACCACAGATGCAACTCAACTGATTGAAGACATGGCAGCCAATGCTTATGGACATGGTACAGAAAGAAGTACAGCAAAAAGAGTGGGAGTTCATGAAGTTGATGAGATTAGTGCTTTGTATGCCCAAATTGCAGCTATGACCCATAGGTTGAATTTGGTGGAAGAAAAGAGTAGTAGAGCACAATTTCAACAACATCAACAAGTGCAGTCAACTGCAAAAGCAAGTAAGGCTTCTTATCATGGAGAAGCTTCAATTGAACAGATGAATGCCATGAACAAATTCAGCGAATATCAAGCACCAGCTGGGGGGTATAATGTCCCAAAGTATTATCATCCGGGCGTGAGAAACCATGAGAATTTCTCATATGCCAATAACATAAATGCTCAAATGCCACCAGGATTCGTCAATCAACAGCCCTTGCAAGACAAAAAGCCATATTTGGAGGATAAACTTGATGAAATGATGAATATGCATTCAAGACTCTTCAAGGAGTTGATTGGAAGGGTTGATAAAAATGACACAAGAGTTTCCGAAATTGAAATCTAGGTGGGAAACATAAATGCCACTGTTAAAAATCTGAAAACACAAGTGGGGCAATTGGCGCAAATAGTGTCAAACCAGCAGCAGAGCTCTTTTCCAAGTGATACTCAAGTAAATCCAAAGGAGAGCTGCAAGGCAGTTACTACTAGGAGCAGTAAAGAAGTAGTAGGTCCACCAAATCCAAGTAAACCACCTATTGAAGCGGAGGGAGTTGTTAGCAATGAAATGGATGTGCAAAAGTCATCAATAGGCCAACATGAAAACCTGCATCATCAAAAGGGAAGGTTAAGGAAAGAGTAAATCAAGAGAGCAAAATTTCTGAAATTCCTCCGTAACATTTCCTCAAAGGTTTCAGAAAAAGGGATGAACAATTTGCCAAATTTTTGGAGATGTTTAAGAAAATCCATATAAACATTCCATTTGCTGAAGTTTTGCAACAAATGCCCAATTATGCAAAGTTTATGAAGGAGATCATGTCCAATAAAAGGAAGCTAGAGGATTTTGAAACAATCAAGCTCACCGAAGAACGAAGTGCTATCCTACAGAAGAAGCTTCCTCAAAAGTTGAAAGATCCATGTACTTTCACTATACCATGCAATATTGGGTCTGAAATTTTTGAGAAGGTACTATGTGATCTCGGAGCAAACATAAATCTGATGCCTTTGGCAGTATGCAAAAGGTTGGGAATGACAGAAATCAAGCCAACAACCATCACTCTTCAACTAGCTGATAGGTCCTTAACATATCCAAAAGGAGTGGTTGAGGATGTGTTGGTCAAGGTAGATAAGTTCATATTTCCAGTGGATTTTGTGGTTCTAGACGTGGAAGAAGATTGTGAAATACCACTCATTCTTGGAAGACCATTTTTGGCTACCGGGCATGCATTCATTGATGTACACAAGGGAGAATTAACTTTAAGAGTTAATAATGAGAAAGTGATTTTCAATCTTTACAAAGCAATGCAATACCCTAGTGACTTACATGAATGCAACAGGGTGGAGATCCTAAACTCTTGCATTGGCAAGGTAGTAGAGGCACTAAGCTCACAAGATGAGTTGGTGGGAAGCATCTCTCGTTCATTGACGTTTCCTGAAGTCATGACAGTAGAAAAGCAGCTTGTGGTGCTAGCTTTGGAAGCAAGCTCACCAGAGTTCCACAGTAAAGAGGAACAATTGCCTGAAAATCAGCCATCTGAAGTTGTTCAAGAGCCTCCTAAGGAAGTAGAGTTGAAATAGTTTCCACAGCGTTTGAAGTATGCATTTTTGGATAAGGACAAATCACTTTCAGTTATTATCTCCTCTTCATTTGCACCTGTTCAAGAAGGAAAGTTGTTGAAGGTGTCGTAAAAACACAAATCTGCATTAGGATGGACAATTGAAGATATTAAGGGGATAAGTCCAGCTATTTGCATGCATAAAATTTTAATGGAGGACTCACATAAACCAACGGTGGAACATCAGCGAAGGCTCAATCATATTATGAAAGAAGTGGTGAAAAAAAAAGTAATGAAGTGGCTAAAAGCTGGAATTATCTATGCAATTTCAGATTCGCCATGGGTTAGCCCTATTCATGTTGTGCCAAAGAAAGGGGGAATGACTGTTGTTACAAATGAAAAAGGAGAGTCAATAGCTTCAAGAACAAAAGCTGGATGGCGTGTTTGCATAGATTATCGAAAGCTGAACAAGGCAACCTGTAAAGATCATTTCCCTTTACCTTTTGTGGACTAAATGCTGGATCAAATTGCTAGTTATGATTTCTACTGTTTCTTAGACGGATATTCTGGATATAATCAGATAGTCATTGCGTCAGAAGATCAAGAAAAGACTACTTTCACCTGTCCATATGACACTTATGCATTTAAGAGAATGTCATTCGCTCTATGCAATGCACCAGCAACTTTCCAGCGGTGCATGATGGCAATATTTGCGGATATGACTGAAGACATCATGGAAGTATTCATGGACGATTTCTCAGTGTTTGGTGAAACATTTGAACAATGCCTCAATAATCTGGAACGAGTCCTCTCTCGATGTGAAGAAAAGAATCTAGTCCTAAATTGGGAGAAATGTCACTTCATGGTTCAGGAAGGTATTATTGTGTTGGGCCATAGAGTTTCTGTTAATGGCCTAGAGGTTGATAAAGCAAAAATTCAAGCCATCGAAAATTTGTCACCACCAACAACAGTGCGTGAGGTGCGGAGTTTCTTGGGGCACACAGGATTTTATCACAGATTTATCAAGAACTTTTCTCACATAACTCGACCCCTATGTCAATTGCTAGAAAAAGAGGCTGAATTTAATTTCACAGCTGAGTGTGTTGAAGCTTTTAACACACTTAAAAGAACCTTAACATCTGCTCCAATAATGTCCACACCAGATTGTGGGGAACCGTTTGAAATCATGTGTGATGCTAGTGATTATGCAGTAGGAACAGTTTTAGGACAAAGACGTGATAGAATGTTAAGAGCCATATACTATGCAAGCAAAACATTAGATGATGCTCAAAAGAACTATACCACCACTGAAAAGGAGTTGCTAGCTGTTGTTTTTGCTTGTGACAAGTTCAGATCATACATTGTGGGCTCACATGTCAAAGTCTTCACTGATCATGCGGCAATCAGACAATTGTTTACAAAGAAGGATGCTAAACCTAGATTAATAAGGTGGATCTTTCTGTTGCAAGAGTTTGATATTGAAGTAGTAGATAAAAAGGGTACAAAAAATGTTGTGGCTGACCACTTGTCTCGTCTGTCAAATGAAGCAAACCCTGATCTAATGGGAATAGTGGAGGTCTTCCCGGATGAACGTCTCTTGTCAGTAAGTGACAACCTCCCGTGGTACGTAGATTTTGCTAACTACAAAGCTATAGGCGTCACACCACCAGATCTATCCAAAGCCGCCTAAAACGTTTCATACATGAGAGTAAGTTCTACCTTTGGGATGATCCCTTTCTTTACTGGAGGTGCGCTGACAAGGTGATTCGTCGTTGCATTCCTGAATCTGAAATTAACAAAGTTCTTCATGATTGCCATGCTTCACCTTATAGTTGTCACTATAGCCATCAAAGAATAGCTAGACGTGTACTTGAAAGTGGGTTTTATTGGCCAAGCATGTTGAAGGATGCTTATCAGTTTGTCAAGACTTGTGAGGCATGTTAGAAGCAAGGAAAAATCTCCAGAAAGAATGAAACGCCTCTTACCTCATTTGTAGAAGTAGAATTGTTAGATGTGTGGGGCATCGACTTTATGGACCATTTCCACCATCAGTTGGCAAACAATATATCCTACTAGCGGTTGACTATGTCTCTAATTGGGTGGAATTTGTGGCTACAACAAAGAATGCTGCACAAGTGGTACTTAAGTTCCTTACACGAAACATTTTCTCTCATTTTGGAAAGCCTATGAAGGAACACATTTTTGCAATAAAGTCTTCAACAACCTTCTCACTAAGTATGGCGTGAGGCACAAGGTTGTACTACCTTATCATCCTCAAACTAACAGGCAAGCTGAATTGTCTAACCGAAAAATCAAGTCAATATTATAGAAAATGATTCGTACAAACTGTAAGGACTGGGCATTGAAGTTAGATGATGCATTGTGGGCTTATAGGACAACATTTGAAACAACCATTGGTATGTTTCCTTATCAATTGTTGTATGGTAAATCTTGTCACTTGCCTTGCGAGTTACAGCACAGAGCTTACTGGGCAATCAAGAAGTTAAATTTCGATGCGAAGGCTTGTGGTGAGAACCTATTGTTGCAGCTCGTAGAACTTGAAGAGTTTCGCAGGGAAGCATTTGAGAACAACACCATCTACAGAGAGAGAATGAAGAAATGGCACGATCAATTCATAGAGAAGAAGGAGTTCAAATCTGGGCAACAAGTGCTTCTTTTCAATTCAAGACTCTGTTTGTTTCCGGGAAAGCTTAAATCTCGATGGTCAGGACCGTTTTTAGTCACTCAAGTCTTCTCGTATGGAGCAGCAGAGGTGCAGAGCTTGGAGGATGGCCACAAGTTTAAAGTGAATGGCCAAAGACTAAAGATTTTCTACAGTGGTCCAAAACAGATGGTGGAGATGGTTCTCCTCAAAGATTGAAGCAGTGTATCCTCGTCGAGCTAACAACGTTAAACATAACACTGAGTGGGAGGCAACCCACTATAGTAGTTTGCATAATTGTGTTCTTAAGTTTAGTTTGTTAGATTTCGGGGAGAAATTGTGTTTATACACTTAGAATAGAGTAAAGGGGTCTATGAAACTGTAGATCGCGGTCCATCATATACAGACCTCGATCCACATAATGTCACATAGGAACAACATTCTGGTGACTGCGATCATCAGCCCATGGACCGCGGTCAACAGAATGGACTATTTTGATACACACGGACCGTGGTCACCAGCACGAGCACTTTCACAGACCGCGGTCAACAGAACACTTCTTTTTGATATACATATGGACCGCGGTCCACGAACACAGTGTAAACCTATAGACTGCGGTCCACAATTTGTGTGTTCAGTTTAAACAATGAAAATGGCATATGGTCTGTGGTCCATGCGTCTTTTAAAGGCGAGATCACGATCAATTCTCTCATTTTTCCTTTGAAACTTCAAGTTTTTGGTGGCTTTTGATCTCCCTTTTCAAGCTTTCAAGCATTTCTCCCTTGTTAGTTAAAATGTAAGTGTTTTCCTTTGATTTCTTATTAGTTTTCGCATTTGTTTGCATGTTTAGATGATTTAGGAGTGCTTTGTGTGTTCTCTTATGCTTAAATGGTGATTTTGCTCAATGACTCGCATTATTCCCTTCTTTACTCTAAATATGCACACTAAGAGAATCCTTTTTGCACAAAGACTTGCATAATTCTGTGCTCATGAGCAATTTAGGCTTGTAGATGTGTTGTTTCACGTAATGAGGTGCCTTTTTATCTAGTTTTATGTCATTCAACATCACAAGCAATACAAGATTCAATTTTTACTGCCTAACGAATGACTTTGATGTTATAATGCTTAGACCATGCAAAATAACCATATGTTGAGTCAGTTTCATTGAATGGTTGATGCGTTATTATATATGAATCTTGTTGTTTTCTCTGCCCTTAATCACTGTATTGTAGGCCTCCCAGAATGAAGGGAAGTAGCAAGCACCACTTCCTCCACCTTCTAATAGAAACAGATTCAAAACAGCCAATGCCAAGCAGACGTTTAATATGATTAGCAGACGTTTAATATGATTCGGTCCAATAGACACTTGATTCTTGAAAGAGGAATCATGTTAATGACGGAGGAATGTGCATTAGGCATTGATACGGTGATAGCTGCGAGAAATTGGGGGAAGCTGATTCAGGCGCCAGGCACCACAGTGGTCTCCATTGTTCAAGAATTTTATGCAAACGCCCCTAACCAAGATGGTACATCAGTTTGGGTACGGGGTAAGTGGGTGTTGTTCAATGCAGCAACTATAAATGAGGTCTATGGTCTTTTCGTTGACTCTCTGGATGATTACTACACATTACTGCCGAGATTTGATCCGGACGAGGTTCTACAGACACTGTGTGTTGACGGGGCATCGTGGATTTGTTATAACAATAAGCCCGTCAACCTAATGAAGACTATGTTCAAGACAGAGGCTAAGGTTTGGTTGTATTTAGCTTGTGCAAATTTACTTCCTTCTTTGGCCATTAACAGAGTTACAGTAGAGAGAGCGGTGCTCGTCTATTGCATCATTAAGGGACTCTCAATCAATATTGGGGCGCTCATCTCTAGTTCTATCAGGTCTGCTATTGATAGAACCAATGCAGGTCAGCCACACCCTACTTTGATTACAGAATTATGCAGAAGGGCTGGGGTAGCATGGGACAAGACTGAGTCATTATTGAAGATGAAGGATCACATAGCAGTGAAGATGTTCACATCCACCACTTCCAAGAGGCGTAGGGCTTCTACTGAGTCTCCTCCACCTACTACTGATCCTGCCTCAGCCTCTACACGCCCTGCGGATGCTCCTCAGTCCACTTCAGCCGCTGCTGCATCTCTATCTACCACTTAGCACACTATGATGCATTGGATGGCATACATGACCCAGTGGATGCATTGCAAGGACCCAGATATGGCTGCAGCTTTCCCTCATCCCCCTTGGACTTTGCCCTACATGGAGATGGCGTGTTGTGTCCCTCCGGTGCAACTGCCCCAGCTTACGGATGTTGATGATGATGATGCTGATGGTGGTGATGCTTTCACTGACTTTATTACTGAGGAGGAAGTCTTCGGTGCAGATCTTTGAGCACCAATGTTTATGATACTTCTCTTGCTTCTCTTGTGCTTGTTCTTGGAAATCAAATTTTTGTACCTTTGTGGCTCTTATGTTTTTCTTTTTCTTCTGTTAATGCATCATTCCCGACTGTTAGTTCACTGGTCCAATGCAAATCTATATTTTTGCCATAATTTCCAGACTAATCATTTTCTTTTTCTTTGAATGCATGTGTGATGTGTTATCCTGCCCACATTTACGTTTCTATGTGCACTTGAGGACAAGGCACCATTCAAGTTTGGGGGTATGTGTGTATTGCGCCATCACATAAAAGCAAAGCAAACAGGGTCAGTTTTCTTTTGTCAATCTTAGTTCATTTTTTATTATTTTTTATTATTTTTACTATTTTTACATTTTATCTTTTTAGTGCATTGTAAGAAGTACTTAGGATAGTCTGTTTAAATAAATAAATAAAAATTAATATATTTTTTTTGAGTAACCTCTGAAATTGTAACGTTCCTCTAGCATGATGAGACAAAGAATTAGGGTATGGTCTAACAGTCTATGTACTTGGTTTATCTGAAGTTTGATCTAAACAATACCTTGCAGTCTTAGGTAGTTTGAGATTTTGAAAACTGAGGAAAGTGAGGAGTGGAAACCAAACCACAAATGGAGAGAATTTCCCATAGACTCTTCAAATGATCAAATCTGTCTTGAACACTACTTAGGAATGACTGAAGGAGGAAAATGAAGTAGGCCATCATTGTTTGAGTCATAGCCTAAAGGCCGGTCTCAGCATTTCTAATCCTTTGTAGCCAATTTTGAGCCTTATAGCCTGTTTTCTTGTTATGAACCTACACGTTAAATACATAAACATTCTCTCCCTTTATGAATATCCTAGTTGGACCTATTTGTGTGCACTCATGGTTCTAATACTGCATATTTTGATGATGTGGAAGAAGGAGGGGATGGTTACATTTAAATACATATGTCCTTGAGTTATGCTTCAATAGTGAGAACGTTCCTATGTATATAAAAATATACATATAGATATATATATATGTATATATGTTTTCCTTTGAAAAAAAAAAGAGAAAAGAAAAGAAGCATGTTTATTTCGTTAATGTTGCAGTATTGTCCATGATGGATGAACTTCCCATTCTTGTGAAATTGTACATTTTTAGTTCAATGAAAAGTTTATAAGATGAGACAAGTTTGGAGGGGAGCTATAAAGACAAGGTTGTGATTATGAACAAGAATATAAAGGATTAAATAGAAGTATCAAGATATATTTGATAAATCAGACAAAAATAGGTTGTTATTATTACTATGAGTGTACACTTGAGTCAGATTTAAATTCCTATTACACTTGTACCTTGAGCCAGACCACGTTACAACCTAAAAGAAAGACCACTGATCCCAATTTCAGTTTGACCTTAGTAGTAGAGAGACAGAGTAGAAAGTTGGAAGAGAGTTTTTGTACTCAAGTATTAGGAAAGGACCTCTGTAGGTGGGATGGTGCTCGCAAATCACTAACAAAGTCTAGGAGGATCGAGTTACTTATAGATGAATGGGTGACGTTGGGAAAGAATAGAAGATAAATTGAAAATCTAGATAATCTGACTGACCTTAAAAAAATTGTTAATGAGTCATAAACTAGAAGAATGGAAACAACTGAGGTTACAATGATGATTGAAATCAAAGTCACTTTGTGGTGATAGAATCGTCTGCTTAAATTTAGAACTTTGTTCGGGGACGAACAAAAGTCTAAGTTTGGGGGTATTTGTTAGTTGCATAGCAAACTAACATTAGAATAGGTAAAATGTTGCATTTTATAAGAAATAAGGGAGAATAGAAGTAAAGAATTGCATAATTAACAATAGTTGCATGTAGTTAGGGATTTGCATTGTTTAATAACTTTTAAGCCTTGTTTTTAAAGTTTTGATATTCTTTTATGAGGAAATGATGTCTGGGAAAGGAATTGAGTGTATTGCAGGATACAGGTTGAAGCACAAAGGAAGAATGTATCAGAAGAAGGCAAATAAGAAAAGGAATCATAAGAAAGTACCAGTGGACCGCAGTCCAACAACTGAAGATCGCAGTCCAACAATTGAAGATCGCAGTAACAAAAGAAGGATCGAACCAGTATATAACGCATTGGTGACCGCGGTCCATAAACTGGTGACCGCGGTCACTAGAACGTGAAATGCATAGAAACAGGATAGACCGCGGTAGGCAGAACATGAAGAATTTCTGGGTTTTGACATAGAAATCATTGACCGCAGTCACTCGAATGATTAGCGGGATTTTCCAATTTTTTAGGTTTTTTAGTGTGGGACTATAAATAGAAAAAGGGTAATTAGAGTCAAAGGGGACCTAATTCGAAAAAGAGACTACTGGTGATGGTTGTAGGGCTTGAAAACCTGTATTTTCTATTGGGATTAAAGATTGTTTAAGAGATTTTTTAGTATGTTTTACTTCTTTGAATTTAATTTCATGTTTTTCTTTGAATTCATGTCTAGCTAATTAGTTTTATTGTGTGGGATGTGATGTTCAATGCATAGTTTGTGATATCTAATTGTCGTTATTGAGTTATAGACTCTATTCCTTATTGTGTAGATTTAATGCCTTACATTTGTTGGCCATAGACGTATTGAACTCAACACTTTGGTCTATCTCGGAAGAGAAGCCTAAAGGGTGGATGTCACAATTTGAATTTAATCCGGTTGATTTATCGGGAGATTGTTGACCAATCTAGGGAGTTGCACAGGGATTGTTGAACATAACACGTAGGTTGTTAAGTGAACATCTCAGAAGAGGGTTTGACAAGACAAATCTAGTGAATGTTGAAATACCTTGGG